>JAQGAF010001822.1:0-27223 GCA_034687865.1 Kryphioiulus occultus
CAAAAAGTCCACGTTCGCCTATCACAGCACCAAAGAGACATCCGAACCCTTGATTATCATGGAAACTCGATGGCTAAACATGTGATGGATGAACGAGGCCACAGTTTTGATCTTCAGAACCCTTTAATTATTGATGGGGATAAGTCCTATAACGGTTTAAATTTAAGGGAGAATTTTAATATTTTATCAGACAATAACACAGTTAACGTTGGAAAAGATATTGGTACTATCCCTGCTCCCTTTATTCCAACGTTAATGAAACTGGGAATGCGCCGCCCCCCCACGTTTGACCAAAATTACCGACCCCAAAATCAAATCACCAACAACAACACACCGGTAACCGCCCACCCCGTCATAATCCCTCCATCTTTCAACTCAAGTCACCAAACATTGTTAAACTCCACCACACGTTGTCACTCCCAGCCCACAATAAAACCCACTATTAATAAGGACAACAACAAAGTGACCACACTATCCCAACCCAATATGATTAATGTTGCAAAATCTCCACACCCCTTCTCCCAACCCACAACTCACAGATTTAATTTCAGAGCACGCAAACCATAATATTACCAATCAAAAAATTGCGCCAAAATTTAAATTTAAAAAACCCCAAAAGTTAGGTGACATAGCACAGTGCGCCCCCTATCATTATTCCCCCTGAAGCTTTAGTGTCATTGCAACGTGCTCTGGATTCTCTGGATCTGCTGTTTGTAAAAAACATGTAGTAGTTTAAACATGTCATAATGGTAAATATTACAATTTGTTAAGCTGTTCATGGATGATTCCACATTTCTCTGTATTTAGTTAAGACTTTTAGAGTCTGGGTCCTAAGCCTCGACGATTTAGGGCATGGTTAGCCCTCGTCTTTCATTGTTTTTATGGAAACGTTTTTAAGGAAAATGTTTGTTCCCAAAATCATTTGTATTTCAATGTATTCCAATTTATAGTCGCACCTGAAGAAGGAGTTAACTCTCCGAAACGTAGTGCATCTTTGTTTTTTAATAAAGTTTGTAACTAATTTGATCGAGACGCAAGTACATACAATTCTACAATCACCGATCACAAGCGAGATGTCAATTAAAATAAGCTTAAATTCTGAACATCTGAGCAGCCTACTCCTAATTATAAACCCAAATTTTGACTTTATATCGGTCGATGGAAGAACCCTAAAGATCAGGGAAAAATAAATCATTTAACCTGGAAAACCTGAGAAAGTCAGGGGATTTTGTTACTAAAGATGCGGGAGCCCTGCATGTACTCCCAAGCGTGCTTTGGGGGCTTTTTAAGTTGTCGTACTGAGTGAGGCCTTATCTGTTTACGGATATTGGATATTAGTGGTAAAGAATGCGAAAAAGTTCAAGTTTTTCAATCTGAGCTGCTCGCGAAACCGCAAACTATTTCAACCACTATCGGGGAGGAAAATCGCTCGAAAGTACGCGTGGTCCGTCCGTTACCCCCCGACTTAACCCTTGCCCTTTGACCCTTAGTCCTTACCCTTTCCTCGATTGCCACAACGTTCGAACTTTCCCCTTTTCCACCCCAGTCCCTCTTCTACTTCGTACGACATAGTCACTGAGATGTGAGATGTCAAAAAAAAAAAAAATTGGCTCCCAGAAAGTTTTTGGGTTTCGAATGACGCCAGGGTGCGCCCCTGTCCATGACGTGACGTCAACCAATGCTGGGCCAAGCCGGCGGCCTCATTTGGATTTAGAGACGAGACCCATGCGCAACGTGTCCCACGTAGTGGTCAGCAGTGGTCAAGACTCAGACAGCGTGACTTGGATTATGCGAGTGACAACGTACATGTAAGCACATCTTCGCAAGCAGCTATGATGATGATGGATTTCGGACTGAACTTGCAGCAGCAGCAGCAACAGCATGGTCAGCGTGGTGGTCAGCAGGGCCATACGCATCAGCAGCCCATGACCATGGACGGCTCGGACCTCTACCTGAACTCTGACTCCTCGTCTTCGGCCACGTCTTCCGCTTCCCCCTCGCCAGTGCCACCTCTCTATGCCCAGCAGCTGCACCACTACGGTGGACTGGGCAGTGGTCAGTGCGGCGACATGCTCATGTTCCACAGCCAGAACCAGAACCACGTGAAGCGCTTCTCGGTCAGCCATCTGTTGGACCTGGAGGAACTGCCCACGTGCAGACAAACCCCTGCACAGAGCTACGGCAGCGACGCAATGCTCTTCGGAGCGGACAGTGGTCAGCAGCAAATAATGCAGAACCAACCCCAGCAGCAACCCAAGGACGAAGTGCAGGACAGGACCCAGGGCGGCGAGAAGTTCAGGAAGCAGATGGGCCCTGGAGCCCCTGATGAGGACCTCAGGCCAAGCTCCCTGGGGTCGCCAGCGGACACGGAGAAAAGCGAAGGTAAAACTCATGGGCCAAAATGGATTTTAAGTTTCGGAATGCGAAGATGTGCATTTTCGTAAATATGTGTAATGATTCTTGCGGTGTTGGTGTTGTCTTCCTTACATGTCCAATTCGATCCGTGATTTTGATGTCTTTCTGAAAAAGATTTTGGAATGCTAAAATGGGCTGATGTGCGCAAAACTTTCCAGGAAAATTATTCTAGCAACGTTGTTGTCTTCCATGTCCAATGCATGCTTTTTGGTCAAGCTTATGCTATCAGACTTTGGAATGCACTTCCAAAGGTTGGTCCTATGCGTTGAATTGGGACAGGGTGTACAGTATGGATTAGGTTTTCTTATTGGAAACTTTCTTACATGTCCAATTCGATCCATGATTTTGATGTCTTTCGGAAAAAGATTTTAGAATGCTAGTATGTGGCTGATGTGCGCAAAATTTTCTTAGAAAATTATTCTTGCAACGTTGCCGTCTTCCAGTGTTGTTCCTGTTTATACTATCAGACCTTGGAATATGCACTTCAAAAGGATATATGTCCTATAAGTTATAGGAGATCACCTATTGAATTGGGACAGGGTGCACTGTACGGATTAAGTTTTCGCCTCCTATCTCATGGGTCGTTTTGATCTTAATTCAGACTCTGGCTTTCTCATGATGTACAGTTTGCATTAATTTTTTGCATGTCATATCAGAATATCACAAATTTAATTCAGTACTTGTTGGAGGCTGTCCATCCAAACG
This sequence comes from Kryphioiulus occultus, assembly GCA_034687865.1. Lineage (NCBI taxonomy): Eukaryota > Metazoa > Arthropoda > Diplopoda > Julida > Julidae > Kryphioiulus > Kryphioiulus occultus. The sequence goes on from JAQGAF010001822.1 coordinate 3,121, forward strand.
AAGTGGTAACCCCTTCTTCCCAAACTTTTCGATCATTAGGCTACCAAAAATTGCTTTCTCAGAAAAGTATTTTCACCCAATTCATGTAACATATTACTTTTATTGTTAACCAAAATGATAGAATCTAATAATATTCAATTTGACTTCTACAATATTCACACAGTTTAGATGCCGAAATTAAAGTCAACTTGCCTAAAACACGCTTCAGCGAAATCACTTAAACCAATCCACCCCCTTGCAGTGTTTTAAGTCAAATTTCTAAAATTCACTTAATCGCAGTAAGTAAAACATGCTTTAAGGCTGCATATAGCCGTTATGAATGATCACTTTCTTCAGAGTACTTCTTAATTATTTCTTATTCTAAACTTCCACGTTAAATTGTGCGGTGGATTAAGTGTATCGTTACCAAAAGAAAACCAATTTTGGCAATTTAACCAGGTTTGGGAGACAGGGTTCAGGTAACCGCTTGATAAATTGACTGGGTGGATATAATTCCCATCACTCGGTATGTTTGCTGTCAGTACGGTTCTCAAATTAACTTTGTTGAACCAGGTCCTCTAGAAGCGTGGGCTGTCCTAACCTTGTTACTCCCAGTTTCTACATTTTAAGAAATATACGCTTTGGGTTTCACGCGAATTTTCGTATAAAGTTTTGAGAACTTTTTAAGTAACTCAATAGCACATGTAAACCAACGATAGGGTCTGGAACATCGTAGTTCGCATGACATCAACACAAATGGCCCTTTGAACCAGACTTGTCTTCCAAGTACCAAATGGCCTGAAAGACCTTGGCCATTTCTCTGTAACGAATAGCCGTCTGATAGTGCAGGCAGTACAACTTGTATTACGTTTCGTAGCTGGAAAAGTGATGAGGCCATCGACTTGCGACATATCTGTATCTGGCGATTAGAACGAGGGTCAACGATTCGAACTAGGCTGTTTTGGACGATTTCAATTTCACGTCCGAAGGCGACCTTTTCGCTTTTATTAATGATGCAGATCCAAAAATAATTCGGTGACCCCAAACCCAGGGTTCTCGTGTGCCCCAGCTTGCCATGGTCACAATGATGTGAAATTGTAAGTCATGTTTCATTTCCACTTGATAAACATTTTAAAAGGTTAAAACGCAACTTAGTAAAATGGCCAAAGGACTCAATCAACGTACTGACCATACATGATGGTCATTAGCCTCACTCGACCATGTGTGGATAGTAGGTGGATAGGTCAAGAAACCAGCCTGGTAATGGACAGAGTGCCACGTGTGGGAAGTTTGGGGAAAGTTGTGAACAAAGGGTCGATCATCTTATGGGTGACCCTTGACTCGCTCAGCCTGCAGCTTTTTAAGCGGTTTGGTCACTTTATGTTAAATTGTGAGTCATGTTTCCTTCGATTTTATAAACCCTTCAAAAGGGCAGGGCTCGTCTTACCGAATTCGCCAAATTAAGGGCTTCATCAGCTTACACTGACCATTCATTGTGGTCATGATGGTCATTCGCCCCACTCGACCATGTGTGGATAGGTCAAGACACCAGCTGATGATGGACAGGGGTCAAGTGACACGTGTGGGACGTTTTGGACAGTTCAACAGTTGTGAACAAAACGTCAAAATGAAACCTTTTGTGAGAAGGGGGCATCGGATGGGTGACCCTTAACCCTCCCAACCCCTTCGTCTTCCTGCCCCATTTTTCTCCGTGTTTTTTCGACTTTCCAAACTAGTTCAATCCATTGTCCGTCTTTCTAATTTGCTGGAAATGGGGATCGTCCGTTGACCCCCTTCGGTTTTTGGACAGAGTGGCTCCTCGCCACTTGTCCGATGGACGGACTCTGGACCAGGTCGAGTTGGCCAACGAAAGGGACGATTTATTATCGTTTTCGATGATAAGAAAGATAGCTGTTGCAGCTGGGCACAGAAAGAAAATTTGTTACCAGAAAATGAAATGCTGCAACGAATCTACACATTTTTATGTAGGACATAAATACAAAATGTTCCATTGGCGCAGGTGAGGCAATCATGCATCACCTGTGTGCCTTGAGGACCAGACCTCCTCAGGGGTCGCATGTTGCCTACACTCATGTTCGAACACAATTTTTTGTCAATGATTATACACACGAAAAATGTCCGATGTCGAATTGCACGCAGATTGTGCGTTTTATGGGCGACCCTTGTTAATAAGATGGCAGGGTCATCCAGACCTGGAAAACCCGGGAAAATTGATTTACTTTAAAGTCAGGGAAACTCAACAAACCAATAACAGATTTGGCGTAGCTAACTATTGGTTAGCACAACTGACAGGAATCAAGAGCTGGCAATCAATTATGTAAAAGCAATTAAGAAAACTAATCTAATTTGTGTTCTCTTCTGCTTATGTAATAAGCAATACAGATAGGCCTACAGGATTCCCCCAGATAGGAAAAACCAGGAAAAGTCAGGAAAAATTTATTTACTTTGAAAAAGTCAGGGAATTTCAATTGCCGATTTAAAAAAAATAGTCTGAATTTGCTGTTTTCTTTGGAAAATTTGTGTTATAGATCATGATGTATATGAAATAAGCAATAAATACAGCAACCCTTACATTGATTTACATGTATGGCATATTTTTGCATTTTCAATGGCCAAGGTGGTCAAGGGAATTGATTTTAAAACCTGAAAAGTTCATTGAAATTGAAAATGTCATCTCTGGGGAAGCCTGGAATGGTTATCCGGAATTTTCGTTTTCTATGGTCATCCAACATGTTGCACGCAGATTGACACCCTCTCCTCAATTTACTATCTTATCGTTTTTCTGCCTGATGGTTGACCCCACCGAGTAAATCTTCGCCAAATTGAGTGGGACGCCCCCGTGCGGTCAACCATGTGCTCTTCCTCCTTGCTATCCTTTTACACCCAGAGTGACCTAATCCTTGAAAAGGTTGCAGTTCACTTTGCAAACAAGGCTGTCTGTGTGCCGTGCATTTGGGAACCATGAATGCCTTTTCTTGTTAATTTTCAACGTGTTTTTATTAGTTTTTATGAGTTGACGAATGCACTTTTATCACATTGGAAACTATTAGTATGCTGAACTGAGGTCCTTTCACTACCCTTTAACTGGGGCACTTTCATACGCAGACGAATTTTTCTGTCGCCAGGATTATTGTTTTGTGTTATGCAAGTGACAATTCTGTTCTAAAGTTTCCATTCGAGTCAAAAATCCATATATTAAATTTCGTGATAGATAAAACGTAAGTTTTTATTATGACTACTTTCAAGTTTACATGTCCAAAAATCAAAAGTGTCGTTTTCACTGTTTTTATGCAGTCAATCGCTTGCGAATCCTTAGCATTGGTGAAAATGCTTAGGGTTTTCTCACGTTCATGACACCCAAATTTAAAAATTTTCAGTTTTTTCTGAAATTGTAAAGGCCCTCTTGAATGTAACATGGGAACCACAAACTGGGAATGCTCAGAAGATTTTGTTTTCATGAACTTCAAATATGAATTACTGTCAACTAATTTAATTATAGTCCTACCATTTAATTAAACTAGATGGCTGTGATTCATATACGTGTATTATATTCACTACTGATTATATTCATAAATCCACTCAGACACATGATGCGCAATATTGTTCGATGAAATTTTATACTAAACCAGTAAAACCACAACAACGGATGCATCAAATTTGAATTGGATGAATTGAATTGAACTATGAATTACACTAGAAATTTTTCCAGTATCAACATTTATTTTGGTTTCGTTAATTATAAGTCTTATAAATCAACAAAATTCTCATATTGCTGGGTTTTATATATAATTTAGCACTAGTTTTTTTTCTTGCATTACAATATCTTTGGCAATAAATGCTTTGAGTCTATAGCTCACCTTTAACTTAAGGCCATTTAATCATTAAAAATTATTTTTTTGAAACTGTAAAAATGAGAATATCACCCTGGAAAACGCGGGGAATTTCATTTTCAGAAGTTAGGGTTAAAAACAGAATCTCATATCGAATGTGCCAATTTACAATTTAATTAAAGATGTTGATAATTAAATACGCCCAGTTTCAAACAGCTCAGTTCTATGATAATACAAACTTCCAAAGGTTTGTATTGGGGCCCCAACGCCAACTTGGACACTAGTAAAATCAGCAGTATCTGGTTCATACTATAGCTTCAGCACCCAAGATGTCTCAATTTATCCTAAAGACTATTTTCTCAACCGCGGTTATATTTTCGGCGCCCCGGGTGATCGAGCGCCCCCAAGGGGCCCCTGCGGTCATCAATAACGAGGGGCGCAAAGGCATATTTCCGACGCAAGCGCCGAAAATCGTTGCGATTTTTCAAGCCTTTTGCTGCGTTTTTCCTTTTTTTTCTGCCCCCGTCCCGAGGGAACAGGGTTTTGTTTTAGCCCCGAATTCAGTCTTTGGCTGCGATCCCCCCCGATGCACCTGGTCCTCGGGCTGATGAATTGGACGCCTGGCTCTGGAGCGCCGCCCCTGTATAAACGGATAAACAAAATAAAACGCTGATGAACACGCTACAAATTGGACGAGTGTTTCGCTCAAATTGGGAGGGCGGGCTTTGGGGCAAAAAAGAAAAGAAAAACGAAACAAATTGCCCCATTAGGGCTGAGCGGCTGATAGAAATGACACCAAACGCTGAAAAGTAAGAGCTTTTGAACACTGTACGTTCATCTAGCTACCACCTCCTTAATTTTATGGTCAAATGATGGCCGCCACTGTAAACATTCACGATTCGGTCTTCCATGCTTTCACCTTCAGACAGTCATGTTTACTACATGTACATTTTTGGGCCAATGGGCTATGTCCATGCGTGTGAGGATTAAAGCAGGGTATGGCATAATAAGCATTGAACTATATATGCCATCCAGGTGGCAGCAGCATTAGGCATCTTCTTCGGGTGCATTGAAATGACACGAAACGCTGAAAAGTAAGCTTTCGAACACTACGTTCATCTACCTACATGTACCTGAATGACTTTCACTGTACACATGTGATCTTCCTTGCTTTCATCTTGAGACAGTCATGTTTACTACATGTACTTTTCAGTGCTATACCGGGTATATGTCCATGCATGCGAGGATTAAAGCAGGGTAAAGCATAATAAGCATTGAACAATGCCACCCAGGTGGCAGCAGCATAGTCATCTTCTTCGGTGCATAAGAATGATAGAAATGACACGAACCCTGAAAAGTAAAAGCTTTCGAACACAGTACACTGTAAGGTCATCTAGCTACCACCTCCTTAATATTTTAAGGTGAAATGATGGCCGCCACTGTAAACATTCCATCTTCCTTGTTTTCATCTACAGGCAACCATGTTTGCTAAATGTACGCTTTATGACTGTCTAACCTTGCATGTGAGAAAGCAGGGTGATGCATTGAAGTTGAATTGTAAATGGTGGCAGCACAATAGGTATCTTCTTCGGGTGCAACCTATAGCTGACTTCTCATGCAAACAAGTGTTTGCCTATTGTCTACAGTGCTAATCTTTGTGTTATGTGTGCTAATAATACGATGTCTTATGTTCCAGAAGACGATGGTTGTGATGGCACCGAGAACAAACGCAACAAACGGAAGCCGAGGCGGAACCGCACCACGTTCACCAGCATCCAGCTGAACTCTTTGGAACGGGTTTTCGAGAAAACCCACTATCCAGACGCCTTCGTCAGGGAGGAATTGGCCAGGAGGGTCAACCTTAGCGAAGCCAGGGTTCAGGTAAATATGCATACATGTTACTGTACACTTTAGCATGGCCATAATAGTCGCTAACTGACAGGTTCCCCGAATCACGTGTAGGCAGTGGCAACATTTTTGGAATTGAAATAACTCAAGTCAATTCAACTCAGTTCAACAATTAATAAATACAGCATAGTAAGAGAATATCATGTGGTAGATGGTGTAATTGGTCAACTCAATTTAATCGGCACAACCCAATGCCATTAGGATGGATATGATGCACCATCATCACATTTGGTTAGTTAGGTTAGTGATCGCAGCTTAAAGCTGTCCTTTTGAAGACCTTTGCTAGGTACATAACAAAGTACTTGTATATTAAACGAATGACAAGCATGTATATTTCACATAGGCAGTTGTGCCCCTTTTGATAGTATGAGGTTTCATCCAAGCAGGTTTAGGTCTCATGATATTTACAATAGAAGGTAGTTTGTTTTACGTTGTCCACTTCACAAAATCCATTGTGTGTTTTGTAGGAATTAAACAAATCTGGACTGTACATGTACTACAGTTTAGACCCTGCCACGTCATAAAAACTATGAGAGTGGGCTTCTCCTAACGGCTCGTAGACTGGCAGTGATTGCCTTACTGTACATTGCACAACTTATCATTTTAGTTTAAACTTGCCTATTTTGATTTTTGAAATTTTAAACCCAAAATGTATCCTAGATGGCGTTGAACAAAGCACAGTCATTTTGTTGATGCACGCAATGTTGAGCATAAATTTGAAGGCGCTGGGGGCATGAAGAGAATTGCAAATTAGAACCCAAAATCTACAAAAAATCATACGAGACTCGTGTGTTTTTGAATACGGTATTTTTAAATTGCATTCTCGTGTAAGAAGCTGTTTTACAGTCTAAAGATGGCCGTCTAAACTTGTGGGGCGCCTAATGTTCCGTTTTATCTCTCTCGCCTAATTCGCTCGTTTGTTCGCTGGTAAAACTACACTGTAGAAGTAAGTTTTCTGTCTTCGCAATCGCCGTCACCCCGAATTAAGAGTGAAAGTTGAATTTTCGCTGCACGAGGGTCCCCCCCAGCAAAGCGTTGAAAAGACGTTCATCTTTGATTAACAGAGTCTTAATTCACTTTAACTCCTTCGGCCGAGAAGTTGAGCGGGCACGATGCGGATCTGTGGATTCGGGAATCGTCAGGAATTTCACACTTTCTTCCAAGGTGCATCGGAAAATGAAAAGTGAAGGGAACCTCTGAAGGCATAGTGCGGTGGCAAAGGGTAACCATGATAATGGAAACATTGTCTTCTGGCTTTCAACGAGTCGCACCTAATTGCCCTTATTCGTAGTCTGCTGCTTCAAGTGACACTCGAAACTTTTCTACTAAATCTGGTGAGATTTAGAATGTGAAATATGGAAGAAATGAGGAACGATTGATAGCAGCGATTAGTGCGGAAATTTCAAGTTAGTTATGGTGTTGTGGCTCAACCTAATGCTGGGTCTTTTTTTGCATAAAATGCTTTAAAATTCATCCTTCTTTAAAATGATCATAATTTTGCTTTATAAAAAAATACTTTCAAGTTCCACATTTGTGATTATCATCATCAGCATGTTTTCAAGAATGCTTTCAAATCCGTCATTTGTGAGCAGTCATCATCAGCCTTATTTTTTTAAAGAAAAATTGATGAATAATCGGTTGCTTCCTTAAAATTGCCCGAATTTAATTACTACTTGCTTTGATAGTAATGTGGGTCATCTTTTTTATCTTAGTTGTTTCTCTACAAACTTCTCAGTTCGTAATTAACCGTTCATTGCAGTCATCACATTGGGGGCTTCCTAAAATCATGCACGTTGTTAAATTGCTATGACATAATACTCGAACAAGGTGTCTACCAGTCATGTCAGTCATGGAAAAGTTATGAAATGAGATTCAGGAATGCAATTCATGGAAAAGTCATGACATTTACATCAGGGTTATGGAAAAGTCATGGAATTTACGACAGGGTCATGGAAGTTTTGCCTGTTGATAAAAACGCGAGTTTAAATTCTTTTATTTGTCACATATTTTCGCAAAAAATTTCGCCTGGGGCGTCACCGTTTTTGGCCGATATTCATGTCGTCACAGTGATAGATAGTGTTTATAATACATGATATAAAACTTGAACGGCCCCACATTCTAATAGGCATGGAACATTGTTTGAAGTTATGGAAAAGTCATGGAATTTGCACAACCAAATCCAGTGGCACCCTGTGTGCTAATGCTCCTTGTGGTTAATTTATTGCCTGCATTGCTAATAATTGATGGAACTGCCGAATCTCAGTGCAACGAAGCTGCATTTTAGCACCTATAGGTTAACCACGACTCGGCCGTTGTCCACCCCTTTTGGGTCGAGCGTCTGTTCCCATTTTTCACTGAGATGTTTTTGCAAGTGAATTAACAGCTGCTGTGTGCCCTCCGCGTATTTACGGGGGAGCCTAAAAAATGCTTCGTGCAATCACGAGGAGTTTGTATTTTGGCTTCAAAAGTTTGAGTGGATGTCACTTCGAATTAGTCCTAGGATGGGCGACACGCCGAAGCCAGTGTTGCATTGCCATGCCGTTCCGCTGCTTTTCATTTTTCAAATCGTCGGCTTTTGGCTTGGCTTCATTTTGTAACGAAGAAACCACAAAAAAGCCAAGGTGAAACGAGAACGCCCAGCTATAGCTAGCTCCCTTAATTCTTTTTTGTCCAGTTTACCACTTATTGCCGATATCGAGCCCAGCCTGCCTGCTGCCATTTGCAATTATTGAAATTCTCGCTTTTCTGAGCTTTCAATGCCTATATTTGGTGAGAACATTTTCTGAATCATGGAATTTCATATTCAACCTGGAAAATTCGTTGCAGTTATGAGAAATCGACACCTAAATGATTGGACCTGATAATCAATGCTACCAATCCCCTATAACGGAGGATACGCAAGTGGAATTATCCACGTAAAACAAAGGATGTGGTGATTTTTTTTTTGAAATTTTGCATGTGGCGCTCCTAAATTAATCTTTATGCATTATTGGTGATTTAGCTTTAAAGTAAAATTACCGTCAGTGTTGCCATAGTATGTTATTAATAGTTCTGGAAAAAAAAGTTTCAAGAGATTACACCTTTTCTAAAATCCATTATTTCTGGTAAATTTTGTATTGAGTTTTCACCTGTGGAGTAATTTCTGCCGAAATATTTCTGAGATTTTCAAAAAATCCCGCAAAAATTTTGTTCATATACATGAAGGCCTACCTGGTAGTGTTGGTAATAATGACTAAAAGCCTACCATTTGAGATCTAGATTTACAACAAAAAAAATTGGCCTACGACGTTGGTTATTTAGCTGTAAAGAAAAAATTGCCGTCAGTGTTGCCATAATTTGTTAGTATATCTGAAAAAGACGTTTCAAGAGATTACACCTTTCCTAAAATCCGTTATTTCTGGTAAATTTTGTATTCAGTTTTATCTATTCCTTTAAAGTATATATTTAATACTTTCTGTTAAAATATTTTGAAATTTAAAAAAAAAATCCCTCAAAAATTTCGTTCATATGGTAGTGTTGGTAATGTTGACTAAAAACCTACCATTTCAGATCTAGTTTTTCAAAAAAAAAAAAAATTAGCCTATGACGTTAGTTATTATTACTACTAAATATTGTTTTTATAAATTGCGGTACACATTTAATCATTAAATATAACCCATGAAAACCTGGAAAACCCGATGAATTGGTATGAGTGTGACTTGGATCAGTCTTCCAAAGTCCGGCACGTATTTGACTCGTGCGAACATAGATGGCGCTGTTGGGCCTTGGTGCCCATTTCAGCAGCATCTGGTGCTGCCAGAGGAGGAACAATCCTTGACCTCTTAGGCGCCATCCGAAATTACGACTTCCCAAAAGAAATGCGAGAGGTGTTTCCCCGGAAATCCTGTTGTCATAAAATCGATGCCGTATTAGTTTTCATTGCCAATATCTTTTATGTGGTGGGGGCGGTGGAAGTGTTACCCCTTCACCTCGGCAATTTCCCGTCACCGTGGCGCCCCTGGCGGGGACGCTGGGAAACGCCAGTGGCATTTGAATTAAGACGTCTGAAGTTGGCATGAAGTTGACGAAAACAAAAATACGGTTTAGGGAGGAGGGATCAGTTTTTCAATTAAGCAATTCCAAAGCGCACGGTGGCTGACTGTGGCTGGTTCCCGAATTTTCATCCATCTTTGAATTCCTGGGGTGCGTCCTGGGTGGTGGTGCTGCCCCCTGGCCCGTCGCCCTGTCAGCGGAAATTCCGTCGCAGACAGGGAGATGTACGCTGCTCATTAACCGAAGGAATTTCGCCATTTTCCAACCAGGGCGCACATGGGTCCCGTGTCAGTTGACGTTTTGGAAAAGTTACAATCGCAATCTGGAAAATGCGATGGAGCCGCACGCATATTGAATGCCATGCCATGGGGGCTGAGGGGCCAGGAATGCCGAACAGGATCCTCTGGGGCACATGGGTTGCCTCTTTCACCCAAGCTCAGAATGGCTCATTGCGAGGGACCCTAGCTGTCAGCCTCTGTCCATGATGACTGGAAACCGCACCAGGATAGTGAAATGATAGCTCAATGAACTTAAATACACTGTGTGATGACATTTGAATGACGAATTGAGTGAAATGAGTGACTTAGAATTCTATCATAGTTATGTCAATATTGATGGCTGTGCTATGGAATATGCCCTGTTTCAGCTACACTATGAGAAAGTGAGCTTCTCCTAACAGCTCGTAGGCTGGCAGTGATTGCCTGTGGTTGGGGCAGGCGAAATACTGCTGGCATGTGGCCAATGTGAAAATTTATTCCCTTGTGTGAAAAATGTGAAAAATTGGATAAAAATGACAATTTATGTGAAAAATTCATTGAAAATTTATTAGAGAAAGGCAAGCTGAAATCCACTATTTGTGGTCTAGTTTTGTAAAAAAAATGACATATGGCATTCTAAACATTGTAGGTGGGTCGCGTTCTGTATAGCTCATGAAATAGCTATTTTTTCAAAAAATATTGGATAAAAAATGTGAAAAAAAACCCAGATAATTGCATGTGAAAAAATGTGAAAAATATCAGATTTTAGGATGTGAAAAAATGTATACCAACTGGCCACATACAGTACATGCCTGAAATAGAGAAATTACATTTTTGGGTTGGCTTGGGTTAGGGTAGAATAAACACAAAATAAGTGCAACCTTTCATAACGTAGCATAATTGGTATTCGACAAAACCCAACACTGAAGCTCATGCCAAGTTCAAAGGAATGTAGTAACATGATGTACATTAAGTCATAAAATTTTAAAACATGTAGAATGAATCGTTTCGCGATGTAAAGCTGCGAACTAAATATGTAATTTTTGTCTGCAAAACAAGTAGTGATGAAATACATACATGAATTTTGTGGCAAGTAGAGTAGGGAATAAATCGTGTTATATCCGTATTCAGGGTTCCCACTTTCTGGAAAGTCATAGAAAGCCAGGGATTATAAGGAAATCCATGAAAATTCCTGAAAACGTCAGGTAACTTGAAAGTTTGCATCAACCAATTGATTAGCCATCATTTTCTAAAAAAATTGGGGATAAAATCCATCATTTTTATGTTAAAAAAATATCACCTGCATTAAAACGTTGTCAGGGAAATCGACTTAACCTTTTCTGTTCCGTTTCAGGTTTGGTTCCAGAACCGCCGTGCCAAGTTCCGGCGCAACGAGCGCACCATCCTGTCGCACCGCAACCACGCCTACCGGCCCCCGACGGAGGCCAATCACATGGGCGAGATGGGCATGACGTCATCGCGGCCCCCCACGGCTTCCCTGTCGCCCAATCCGTCGGAGTACCCCCCGTACGCCACGGGGGGCGCCACCGTCGCTCCGCCTTGGAAGAACCCGGCTGGTGGTTACGTGGGCATGGCGGTTACGACCGAGCCCTACGTCACCGCGACCTCAGCGCCCCCTACCTATACCGCCCTAGGCACCAGCTTGGCCAACCTACGTCTGAGGGCGCACGAGTTCAACCTGCAACACATGGCGCATTCGCCACAGATGGCAGCCAGCACGCACTGATGCATACGAGCTGAGTTGTCACCAGGGGGCGCCGCAATCGGCCCCAAATACGTATTTTATGATTTCTCTCTTTTTTACTTTTCTAAATGCAGCACGCGTCCCATGCCGGAATTTGCTTACGCTGTTAGCACTTTTGGCAGATAGAACAACAGCGCCATCTATGACGCACTCTGTCTCACACAACTACAGTATGTGCCTGCTATAATCAATAGGTCCACGTCGTTTACTGATAGGTGACTCTAAAATGCAATAGTGGGACAAAAATGATGGAAGATGACAATGTGTCTGAAACACAACATCAGCTTGCGATCGGTTTTTCAATATCACGTTGCAATTACTTTTTACGTTTGGAAAGGGTCATTAAATGCTACAGAGATGTCCAAAAATGAAAGTGTGCTCAAATGCTAGCGGGTGGCATCTTGTGGAGTCAGGTGTGCATGTATAGCTGAAGTTCCACTGAAGTCATTAAAGTCTCAAGTCTGGGGTAAAGTTCGTAAAGTCACTGGAAGTTTGAGCGGAGTCTAGCCTCGTTCCCAGACTGCAGACTTCAATGACTACTGCCTGACGTCAACCCAAGTAGCACAAAACCAAAAATAAAAATGACTTTTTAACGTTGGCTGTCAATACTGTGTAGAACTGTGTAGAAGTTAATATCATGGGAAAGCTATTGCACGTTGAAAACATGTTGAATTTTGGTTTACAAACAACATTTATCCAACCAATTTAAGCTATTGAATTTTTAGTTTTGTAGCCAATACTATGCATTTATGGTAGCTGTTAAATTGCAAATTAGTCATTAAAATAGCATTTATTTATCATTCACAATGATGAACTTGGACAATGGTAAAATTGTAAAAAACAAAAGTACATGTATTATTACAATGGAAAATACAAGAAACATCACACCACCTGTCCATAGACCATTCAAAAAACAACCAAAATTGTACATGTTATCAGCAGCATGTTAAAATGTTTAATAAATGTTTATTATTGGTCCAATTATCATTTTATGCCAAAATTAAAAGTAATAATTATCAAATTATATCACACATGTACTCGTCTTATTTTTATTTTATTTTACCAAAATATTAATGAAGGGTTGTAAATTCAAAACAGATCATGTTTATTAAATGTTGATCATAAGTTATAAATTAACCAATAACCATCCCTGACCAATCATAAACCATTAAACCAAAATTCACCATTTATTCAATGGACGTGTGCTACTTGGGAATGACTTCAGCCTGACGTCAATCACTTCGTTCTGACTTTAATGACTGCAGCAGGAGTTCAAGAGACTTCAGTCTGACTTCACAGACCTCAATGACTACACACAATTTTAAGAGTTGCCACCCCTCACAAAAATACTAATTAAAAGCTGCATCTCACAAGCAATCTCATACGCCAGCGCTGTGCGATGGTAATTTTCGTCACAAATGACGTCAGACTTTGTGTATATTTATTTGCGAAGCAATTCAATCGAATTTGTTTGGATGAATGGCGGATTACTTTCTGAAAAAGTGTACTTGGTTTCACCAGTGGCGCTTAAAGAGCCACTTTAGTGCTTTTTATTTCAATTTCTTAAACATTGCCTTTGGGCGATACGATCACCCCTGGCCGCCATATTTGTTTTATTACATTTTTTTTTTTTTAATTTTTTTCGTTTCTTGTCTTTGCTCCTATTTAAACTTGATCTTAAACGACGTCCCAAGCATTGGGACCGAATTGATTAATGGAGCGCATTAGCAGATTTGCTCTAGTGTTTGTTTTATACAATTTGGTGAAAATGTCACCAGTTTTTAATTATTAATAGTATTGTTATTTTTATTCTTATTGCCTGTAGATAGGCTTTTCAACAGACGTACATGAAAGCGCAATGCAAATGAGCTAGGCCTATTTTGTAGAAATTTCTAGTCGAATTTGCTGCGTTTACACAAACTGGGTTTCTCTGTGAACATTTCGCAAAAAAATTAGGTTGAATGTCATCTGTTCTTCATTAAGTTATGTCCGATTTTAACCAAAAACTTTGATGTAGCATTAAGTCCGTTATGTCTAAGTTTTAACAGGTAATGGGCGTTGGGGGATCGAAACAAAAAATTTACATGGTCTATGAAATTCTTGATATCCTTATCGAAATGCATGGAAAATGCTTTTGGAAAAGATGACCCAACGAATTCAATCGGATAGTTAGCAGTAATACAGGATGATCATAAATTCATTCCCTCATAAAAAATAATTAAAAAATGTTTGTTAATTGGGGATTTGGTATTCATGATAACATATTCAAACCAGCAGCGCCGCCTGATGGTACTCCATGTGAACCAACTACATGAAATGAAAAACTTTAGGAGTTCACCTACCTTTTTACAAAATTTGGTCCTTGTAATACTAACAGTTATTTTAAATAAATTAAGGTTTGTAATGAGGATAGGGATTTATGATCGCCCTGTATATCGAGAAACAGGTATTGTAAGGGATTCAGACACTCATTGGGCGCATTTATGTTGAGCTTCAGCCAAAGATTTATTCTACATTTGTTTTTCATTATTCCGTACTAAATGCTCACTGCAAATGTATACTAGCTCGAAGTTCCTTCACTGATGATACTTTCGTCAACAGATGGCGCAGGCATATTTGTTGTTCTCAGACTTTCAGCGCCATCTATGGACACATGTGGCATCTGATCATGGCGATTCATAAGAAAATAAACTGCAGTTTGCTGCTCTGGAATTATTCAAACATTGAAGTTTTCTATTGTAAACTTAAGATTCTTTAGTTTAACAAGCGTGCAGCAATTAAGCACCACTTTATTACAGTCACAAATTTCAGCTTTTATTGCAAAGGGCTGCACTGTTTTCTGCTGGATGCCCAATCATGCCAAAACTGCGCTATTTTTCACCGAAAATTGCCTTTTTCCAGTGTACATGCCCATTGCGCGAGAACGAGATTGAACTTTTACTGAACTAACTGAAGTCCTTTCTGATTTATTGCTTTTTTACATCTTTTTAGTTGACAATTTGTGCGTTTTGGGAAATCCGAGGGCGCTAGCTGCTCAGGGTGCTTGCTAATGGTAAGTACCCACGAGGTGGTAAGAACCCGAGAATGTCCACTAAGGGCCATGTGGAGCCGATCCTCGAAATGACCATCCCAGTCGCTTGTGACAACTCCTCCTCGTGATAAACGAGGGGTTACGGGCTATTTGGTGCGTGTTATGCTTTTTTCCTACGTTTTTTATGGACGTGCCCGCTTTTGACAGTTGTTGTACTTTTAACTGGCACCTCTTAGGGTAATAAAGAGCTGAAGTGGCACCATCGAAGAAGTCGAGGAAAAGTGAGTTATGGACACGACCCCAAGAAGCTGCACCGTACAAGGGTCATCTGGCCAACGTTAAGAGCCATGGAGGATGGAATCAATGTTTATGCCCTAGCTCGTTTTCAACTTTTTTGCTTTTTAAAAAAAAAAAAAGTTTTGATGTTTTCCTGAGGCTCAACACTTAATATGTGAACAAGTGGGTTGTTGGAACTTGGACACGAGAACGATCAGGTCATCATATCAGACTTTGATTTTGTGATGATTTAATGGACGGCCCTTGATCCGAAACCATTAACAAGTGGTTTAGTGCAGAGTTCAACGCTTTGAGCATAGGCTTTCAGAAGATTCGCCAAACTGCCAAACTCTGATATTCCATAATTTAGCATATGCAAAGGTACATGTAAAACCACATTGTGGTTTTTATGAAAATCTCTCGCAGATTGTGGAATGGTCTCATAATTTCTTTACAAATTGTGAGTTCATTTATCAAATATACAGCATCTGGATTGTTAACAGTTCTTTCCGACAGTTGCCTACTTGTAGTGGAATTTATGGAAAATTCAGGAAATTTGCATTAGGGTTGCAGATTTTTGCCTTTGATTGATGCACTGGACACAACTTGGGAAGTGGCTGTCAATCAAACGTAGAATCGCCCTTATCTATAAAAATGGAGGTAAAATTCACTCTCTCACCCAATTTCACAAGAAATTTTCGCCAATTGTGATTTTTTACTGTACCTTTGTGTAGCTACAACCTAAAGTTTGTGGCCATGTCGCAATTACATTTTCCGTAATTTAAAATTTGTTTGGCCAATGATCATGTGTTGACTGACATTGAAGTGTGTCAGAAAATTAAGAAAACTTGAACGGACCCAATTGTAACAGGCTTTGGACATTTTCTGAAGGTATGGAAAAGTCTATAAAAAGTCATGGTACTTTCAAACCAAATTCAGTAGTCACTCAAATTACAGCTTTTACATGTATATTTGATATCGAAGTTTAATTGAATGTTCGTGATGCCAGTTTTACATTATTTTCAAGTCGACTGACAATGCATTATTTAAGGTGGGCAAAACTAATGTTTTTATATTTTCAGTGGTTCGTCAACTTATACTGAAGACACAGTCACACCGTCCTAAAGTCTAGTTTTATAAACTAGATAATGGATGTGTGTTTCCTACTCGGTATTGGAAAACCGGATTGCTTATGCATATTTCTCATATGTAGGAGTCGCCCCCTCGTAACCACGTTTTTTAATTATCGCGTTTTTTTCTTGGTTTGTATTCAGTATTATACACAAGACACACTAAACTAAAATTTAGTGTTAAAAACTGGACAATGTTTCCCACTCGGTAATGAAAAACCAGATTACATATGCATATTTCTCAAATGTAGGTGTCACCCTCTACGTAACCAAGTTTTTGAAATATTGCGTATTTTCTTTGGTGTGTCATGAGTGTTAGGGATAATGTATATAAACGCGTTTGATGGAAGACCCTCGAAGTGAATTTTATGGAGTGTCCCCTCACAACGCGTTGATGCTGCGGCGCTCGTGCTGAGCGACGTCAGTCAGAAGATGTTCCCAACTGAGTGCGTTCGGTAATTTCGTTATCCTTTCCTCTCAAAAATCGCTTCTTTTATTCAAAGATGGATTTAGATATCGAGCCAGACATTGATTTAATCGAGCCTGGATTGTATCTGGGCAATCTGACGGCGGCCAGCAACCTGACCACGCTGAGAAACCATTCCATTTCTCACATTCTGACGGTGGACACTGAACCACTGCCCTCGCATATCAACGAGAAGGGACAGTTCCGAACGCTGTACATCCAAGCCGATGACCGTCCCCACGTCGACTTGCTCTCTCATTTCGACAACGCCATTCAGTTCATCGAAGATGGCATTAAGAACGGAGCTGTCCTCGTCCACTGGTAAGTATTCTTTCGTTTTTCTTCAGAGGAAATGATGGCGTCCAGCTGTTTTCCAATGTCCGAACTAAGTTCGTAGTTGCAGCCACGTTCCATTCACAGCGGCCATTGTGGTCATTTGATCGCATACCTGATACCTCAATTATTTATTTTGTAATTTAGTGTAGCCAGCGTTTCTGAGGTTATGTCAGGTTAATAGTCCTAATCCGTTTTTAACAAGTGTCTGTACCGTTGACTAATGCACAGTCTGTCCAAAACAGATTGAGGGCCAGCTTAATTGTTTGTTTGAGAAACAGCTGGGCTATCAACAGACTAATTGTGTTTGTGCAGATTTCATTATCTTCAACGCATAAGGTATAGCTGGAAATTGAATACAGATTGGCATTTGCTGAACACTAAATGCCATTTGTAAGCTAGGATTGCATGTTGAACAAGTACATGTACAGGGATTGGGAATTGATCTGTCCGAAAACAGCATGTAAATTACAGCTAAATAATTCTGGGATTAATTTGCGCAAAAGGTGTGTGATGACGTTTTATAGCCCTATATGCATGTGCGCACTAAAGGTTTCCTAAAAGGGGGGGTTGAAGTTCTATCAGATGTGCTTTGATGGCAAATCGGAAAACCACATTACATCATCACTGAACCCAGATTCCAGGATGAGGGAATTCTTGGAATTCAGGAACAGAAAAGTGATTCATGGTTTTCTTGGGGTGTCATGCCACCTTGCCTCCTGAAAACTTGCATGGCCTTCAATGATAGTTCAAATAATTTAGACATTCCTTGCCCAATTAAAATTACATAGAAGGAAAATTACAAATGCTCAAATGACTCCTTCGTGGCTTGATGTTGAAAAGCAGCAAATAAGCAATTCCAATTTTTCCTATTTGTGAAAGCATGATTATTAGATGTTTGCAACAAAAATTATAAATGGTTCCTTGGATGATTAGTATTCCAACTGAGCTACAGTGTATGTGATTTTGGTGGGCAGTTCGAAACCATAGAACTGCTGAATATGAATAACTCCAGCCTTGTGAATGGGAATTAACAAACTAGCAATATTGCATATACAACCAGTACAAAGTTATGAAATTGTTGCGTGTCATTGTAAATGATGGCGCATTATGAAAGTGAAGTTTTGAGTGATAGTTTCATAGTTTTAGCGTTTTCTTTTCAGTTTTTTTGCAGTGTCCCGTAGTGCAACCTTGGTTATTGCTTACATCATGAAACACACTAATCTCTCCGTTCAAGAGGCTGTGACCAAAGTCAAGGAGAAACGACCAGTTATTAGGTAATGAATTATTGATTTGCTGTCATTTTTCTTGGATGAATGCAGCTTAAGCTTACATCGAACTCATCCGTCTGCTTCTCATCATGACCAAAGTGCAGCTCAGCAGTTATTTGCCTGGGGTTGCATATCCTTTCTAAGAAATGAGTTTTTGAATTTTAGCCCAAATCCAGGTTTCTTGGCTCAACTGCAACTGTATCGGAAGATGAACTGCAAACTCGATTTAAATAAACTGGAATACAAGCTTTTCAAGTTGGAGAACTTCACGGCGGAATTAAAAAAGGGCAGGAATTTTGACTTGGTGAAGAGCATCATGGCCAAAGACCCTGGAAATTCGGACCACAGCAAGGACACTGATGTTTATAAATGCAAGATGTGCAGGTTAGCCCATCAAGTGATGTTGCCTGCAGCTGTTAAGATGTTTTCAAACTAATTGACACTTCTTTCCTCATGATCGGTTTTGTAGACGCCAGCTGTTCACGTCTCTCAATGTCCTAGCTCATTCGGTGGGGCAGAAACCCACTTGGTTGGACACGACGTGGCAAGTGGGTGAAGAGACAGAGGAGGGGCAATGTTCGCAAGGACTTTTCACCGAACCACTTGAATGGATGGAGGAGTCGCGCAGTACTTTGCAGGGAAAGGTAAAAGTGCAACTCAATTTATTTTTATTTTTGGTGCAGCCTGGTTCATTCGCACAAACTTGCAAAGATAAGATAATATTTGGCAAAGTTTTAAAAATACTTGCTTTATTTATTGGGCTTGTGCATTGAACTCTGCATTTAATTTATTGCCTAATAATATATTCATACAAATGTTTTTTTTGGCAAAGTACTCAAAACAACTGAATTTTCTAGTTTGGGTTTGAGTATTTCAAAACTAATGTTTTTGAGAATATGCGTAATATGTTGTAATATGCGTTGAATTAAAACTAGGTAAATTACAGAACAGATTTTTGATCACTTTGTAGTAGGGTATAACATTTAAAAATTTATTTTATTGGAATATTGGATGCGCTGCTGGGAAATTCTTTTAATGTTCTGCAATGATTTCTCAATTCGCTTGTGAAATTACTATCGTTTTTGGCAATAGCGGATGTCAATCCTAAAAAAATAATTGTAATTTAAATTGACTAATTAGTGTGCGCATGTGCATATGGGTACCAAAATCCGAAAAACCGGTTTTGGTAGTCATTTGCAGATGCACACACCAATTAGTCAATTTAAATTACAATTAGTTTTTTTGGATTGACACCCCCTAATGTTGCAATATGCGTTGAATTAAAACCAGATAAATTACAGAATTTTTTGACTACTTTGTATTAGAGTATATAATTTAAAAACTTATTTTATTGGAACATTGGATGTGCTGCCGGAAATGGTTTATATGTTCTGAAATGATTTCTCAATTTTTCAGTTGTCCTGTCCGAAATGCAATGCCAAAGTGGGCAATTTCAATTGGTTAGGTAATATTCAGAGACTGATTTAATATTTTTGCACGTGATTACTTGATCGTCGTATTGAAATTTGCCGGTGTTTTTCACACTGTTTCTAATCAAATTTAGGTTCGCAGTGTCCTTGTGGGGTTAAAGTGGTGCCCGGGTTCCACATAAGCTTCTCGAAAGTTGACGAGTGCAAAACCGCTCAGAATTAGGACCTGCAAGCCACCTCTTTTTAATAGCCCAGCAGTTTATCTATTATAACGACGAAGAGGAGCAAAGTGTCAGCCGGAATTGGAAGCTAGCGACTCATTCCCAAATAACTCAACATTCAGTGAATATTTTAGTTCGCTTATTCGAACTTTTGGTTAACGAGGACAGTGCTCACCTTACCTTCGTGCAAGCTTTAATCTTTCAGCCAGGTTAAGGCATTTGAATTATTCCTTTTTTTAAGTATACGCATCGACAGAAAGTCGACGAAAGTCAAGGCACATTTTAGAACCAAATGATAAGAATTGAACTTTCAGTTGAACCTGGTTTTCAAGATCAAAACGTCCATTTTTTATCTTGAACCCTTATTACCCCAAATTATCACAAATCGTAGATTCCCTGCTATTTTCAGATTTTCCAGCTTTTTTCATAAATGTTCATAATAGCCACAAGAATGCAGCAGTTTGCTATTCTTGAAAAAATGTTTGGAAAAGGTGCACACACATAATCCCTCAGTACCCAATAAATGATTTCACGATTAGAATATTATCCATTCAATATCCATGATAGCAAATTATAATAAATTATTAACCCACATTTGTGCTTTGTCATCGGCCAAGTATACTGATACCTGCTTCTCTCTATAGCTTTAAAATATCAACTTTAAAATGGTTTTCCAGGAATTGCATGAATAATTAAAGCATGT
The DNA here is from genome assembly GCA_034687865.1 of Kryphioiulus occultus. Classification (NCBI taxonomy): domain Eukaryota; kingdom Metazoa; phylum Arthropoda; class Diplopoda; order Julida; family Julidae; genus Kryphioiulus; species Kryphioiulus occultus. Next base: position 23,774 of record JAQGAF010001822.1, read on the forward strand.
ACCAAGATTAAATAAGCACCAAGTGTGGGTTTTAATAGAACTTTTGGCCTATCACCTTGCAAATTATAGAAGGTATTTTATAGAATGGGACTGGAATTTATTACTCTTATTATTTTAATATATTTTCTCCCGTAAACATTTCTTATGCCATTGACTTGCCAATCGAGCAAATATTCCGCCATGGATGGCGCTTAAATACTCACGATTCCTAGTCGTTAAATAACTTTATTAATGCATTCCTTTCTTCGATTTGGAATATATTTGAACAGTTTATATATAAATATATATGTATGCACATGTGCAAGCCGTTTCGTACCGACTTAATTGCGGCCAAAACCTTTCGCAGCAATATATTAATTTATTGTTAATTTTGTCGTACTGTGTATCACCATTGTGAATATATTACGTATATATACACACGTAGTTGACAGTTTTATCGTTTTATTATCCTTTAATAGTTCCAGATTGCAGAGTGTAAATGAACAAAAATCGCCAGTTAGTCATCTTTACAAACGGTATATCGGTTTGCCTTCAGTACCATCTGCAGGATTCGGTAGAAAAAGTATGCATGCTGGTGGTGCACAACATACACCGGTTAGTACGAATGTTGAAATACTGCATAGTAATCCCATTGATTTGTGATACTTTTCTGCTGAAGTGAAGTTTTGCAGTTTGGAAAATACTAATAGATGAGATTATTCTCAAAGTTTCTTGTGAAGATCAAGGATGATTCACACGTATAACGGGACTTCACAACAAATCAGCTTTGAAACTTTGCAAAGTCTGCTGGAACGAGCATTAGGGTTCAGTGCGTATACTTTTAACAAAAATTTCCAACGAACTATTTCACTACTAAGAGCAACAATTTATTTACAACGCGAATTGTGACTACAAGCGTTTTGACAACCCTAGATGAAAATTGATAAATTATTCGTCCCTAAACGAAGGAACATGCTTTTAAAAATTTCAGTGATGTCATCGCATGCAATGCAGTCGTGGCATTTCATCCGAGAATGTGAAGATTCTTCGAGAGACACTTTACTAACCAAATGATATTGGTGAAAACGCTATGTTAATATAATGGGGCTGGCTTAACGAGGTTCATCTCTCGTTTGTAGCAAGCACGGAGCCGCTTAAAGTGGTCGCTTGGCAACTTGGGGATGAACTTCGGGTACCCAAAAAGAACACAACATTTCCAGTGGCGGTCGAATGAGGACGCCCAGAAAGAGAGCAAGCTTGGCAGCAATCGGCGAGGGGTTTTTCACTGTGTTTTTCACTTTGTCGTCATCTTGCATCATCTACAACAGAAAACATGGGTAAGAATACTACTTATTTTGTAACTTTTACTTTGGTTGCGAGTCAAGGACTTACCTTGTCACAGATATGTCGGACAACCAAACCCTTGCCGTTTATGTGAAATGTAGAAATACCATCGAACCAACTAAGATACATTCAACCAAAAATAAGGCAATGTTCAAGAACGTGCAATCAAGATGAACGAGTGGACTCGTTTCAAACTAAACACTTGGTGGTGTTTGAAAATCAGTGACTCACTCGACTTCTTTTTCCTTCATAGATTGCTGCTTCCAGACCTTGTACTTCCAGAACTCCAGCATGGCTTTACGTCCAGATATGCCTTTGATTCGCCATCTGATCCGTATCGTCCCATCTTCTGGGTGCTTCGTCGCCTTCAGTAGCTCCAGTTTTACGTAAGCAAATTTAAAATGACCCACCAAGCGCAGTAGCGACATCGTTACAATGTACCAGGTGAGACCACTGGTGAAAGATGCATTAATCAACAGGAATTAGAATCAAAACAACCGATAGGCACCATGGTTCAGCATCACCTCTGACAACTATTTCTGATCGGTATAAATAGACAAATAACCATCAGCGTACTTACCGCGATGTTGTACCACGAATGTTGTTCACAAACACCACTTTTGGGTCGTAAAAGCTGTAGTCGAGAGGCCTGACGAACAAATTTGGCAGCTTTGAACGAAGCAATTTAAGAGACATTAGATTGTCATTTAGGCATCTAAAGACACTACAATTCGATTGTTGCTTTAATCAACTATTTGCAAAAAAACTAAAACTTCAAAATTTCAATGTTAGCTTTTCAAACTTGTCACAACAGTTTTATCATTGCAGTCATGACCACGAAATTTATTCTCATTTCTAAATGATATTACCAACTGTTTCAGCACCTGAAAACTCAGTTCATTAAAGTAACTAGTCAAGTGCATTCGCTCGTCTGCGTTTACCTACCGATTCGGTTAATCTAGTATGAACTTCATCTAATTGTTGTCCAGTTGGTTTTGACCCAGGATCTTGCGGGGACTGTCCTTTCCCACTTTGGCTGGCCGAGAGGACTGTGTCTTTTTCTGGGACCACATTTGGGGCTGGTTTTGCTGACCACACCATCGCCTCCTGCACGGCCGCCGGCGCTGAACCCAACAGAACAGTCACTGAATAATTCTCCCTTTGAATTATGTCATAGTACAGGTCGTCCTCTGAGAGATGATTGCATAACATGGAGGATGACCTGGCAGGCAGTAAAATATCATCCAATGACTCCACAAAAGGTTTCACGACCAAGTGCAGGGCTGGGTCATACGTGGTTACCCCGATACGGTTGAGAGTTGGAAGATCGGTCGAAGGGCATGGAAAATGCGTTGTCCTCTCGGCATGCCATGAGGCACGGTTGTCTAGAAACTGAAGCAAAGTACTTTTCAGGTTTTTATTAAAGTCGGTGGGACTATGTAATACCACTTGGTGCAATTAAGGTCTAATAACCCAAATACATGCAGTATAAACATGAAATGACTATATTCAGGACAATTCTATTCTTTACTCCAAAAGCAGAACCAGGTTGCCATGTGGCGGGGGTCAATATAATTTTGGCAGAGTTTCAAACTTTATTGTAAGGACCCTGTCCAAGGTAGATAATGCTCGCTATACTGTGAGCATGAAATGTGGTTTGTGTCCTTGAAGTCAAATCAGGTTTCCAACTGCAAACGCGTGCCGTGAAACTAAATATTCGTCATTACAAACACGACTGCAGATGTCCAAAACGGTTTGCAAAATATTATCAAATCCTCGAAAAACAGCAATTATTACCTCGTTTAGAAAACTTGAATGGGCTACCCTCGGCAGACCTGCATGCGAGGTGGATCTTCTACCATTGATCAGGGCCAATTTCGGATGCAAGTTAAATTTGATAGAGCGTAGGCAGGTCATTTTCGCGAATGCCAAATTAGTTCCCAGGCTGTTTGCTTTTCGAAACTGTTGTCCGTTGAGGATTTTCGGAGCCGAAACGAGTTTCAGCCTCTACCTATTTTCTACGATTAGCGAAAGGAGCATGGCCGGGATAACGCATGCGCAGTAGGCACGAACACCGCCATCTTGAAACGCTCGTTTCGTTCAAAATGCAGCGGTGGTAAGCAGTTA
>JAQGAF010001823.1:0-27218 GCA_034687865.1 Kryphioiulus occultus
AGTTTGGTTAAGTCAAAATGTTCAGATTACGAATTATGGTTATTATCTCACATTGTAGAATCTCCCATCATGCACTGCACGCCCCGTGTATAACGTGATCGCAACTTTTTTTTAATGCCGTTTCTCGAACTCGTTATGCGAATTCGATAGGTTTTCGAACTAGTTGCGTTTCCTGTCTGAACGAGGTATAAGGAGCACGGCAATGACGTGTGTATTCATGATAGCGACTTGACAGGGACATGGGAGTGATATGAAAGTGACATGATAGCGACATAATGATGATGATGATGCACGCGTAATCGTAAAACCTAAAACACCTGTGGCATGCCATTTTTCAACATGTCATTGTCGTGTTCATGTCATTGTCATTGAACGAGACCAATTTCAGGTTTGGCGCCCAAGTGGTGACATATGACTGACGACGCGTGACGAGCAAGACAGTGATATGGAGCGCGGCAATGACATGTGTATTCATGATAGCGACTTGACAGGGACATGGGAGTGATATGAAAGTGACATGATAGCGACATATGGGAGTGATATGAGAGTGACATGATAGCGACATGATGATGATGATGCACGGGTAAGCGTAAAACCTAAAACATCTGTGGCGTGCCATTTTTCATCATGTCATTGTCGTGTTCATGTCATTGTCATTGAACGAGACCAATTTCAGGTTCGGCGCCCAAGTGGTGACATAAGAACAGTGATATGGACATGACGTGGACATGGACATGACAATGACATGGACATGACAATGACAATATGCCAAATGAAATGTCACAGATGTTTTAGGTTTTACGAGTACGTAAGCATCATCATTGTTATGTTGCTATCATGTCACTCTCATATCATCCCCATGTCCCTGTCAAGTCGCTATCATGAATCAATAACAAATGGTATACTAGGCCTGTATAACCTACAACTTTACTACAAATTACATATAAAATCCATGGGTGAAAAGAGAAATGTTGCAGGAATGTGTTACGTAACACTAGAGGTGGTTAGTCTGCAAAGTGTTACGAGGATGTGGGCGATTTGGTTTTATCACTCCATTGACTCCAACAGCTACAATGGGGCTGGTATAAACAAATATGATAATGTACGTTGAACTACCTAATGAACTGAGGACGTGATTTTGGATCGCACCCTCCCCCCTTGCCACGTGTCATATACGTATCATACAACGTATATTGCTAAAAGTAGAATTTGTAGATGTACATAGAGGTACGTTGACTGATAACAGGGCTGCTTTCTCGATGGACGACCCCCGCACATTGCGCGTGACACGGCGTAGTATTACTACGCGCGTACAGTAATCTAATTTAATTTTTTAAAAGGCTGCAAACAGTAGTCGCCTTTTCTTACAATTCGCGTCAGATGGCCTGAAATTGTCTTAAAAAAACTTAAAACGTTTGAATCGAACCTCGAACGAGGGATTGAATTTGGGTCTACTTTTTGGCGATGGTATCCCTCCGCTCTCGGCGGCCATTTTGGAAACTCAGATGAACCAATATGGCGCCCTTAAAGTCAATAGTCAATTGGGATCGTGGAAAGAAATCTTATCGTCGACCTTTCTAAATTCAATCTTCGAACTAAAGCGCTATCTTCGCACACTTGTAGTGTTTTCTCACAACGAGTCCTATAAGGTATACATTGTAAGCGTACAAATTTCTCAAATGGAGGCACAAAATGGCACCCGAGAGTTTGGCTCCAACGACTCTACAGTCTATAACAGTCTAATATAATGTCGTTTATTTCGTTTAGAAAGGTTTATAGACCCCTTTTCCACCCTTCGGTTAAATCTGACGTAACCAGCTGTTACGCGATGTAAATCATAGATGGCGTTGAGACCGTCGAAATGCGTAACTCTAGGCACAATAAATCTAAATATTTTGCTATAAAAACAATCGTGTCTAATGATGTTTCTTTTGAAGAGTAGATTGAGTATTTGGACCACTGTGTGACGCATTACTACGAATTTCATATGTACGAGGTAACGGAAAACTCGGTAATATTTACCGCGTTCCCGAAACCGTCAAAGCTGTCTGTTCACCTTATTAAATACCAACGTGGTAAGTCAACGAAAGCGGATTGTTTTCTATAATTGTCGTTCGCATCTTCTTTCATTTGAGAAAGGCGTGAAAATGAATGATTACAATTAATAAAAATGGAGCGATTTTGTTTTCTTTTTCATTATAAGAAGTACACGTACTTTACACGTGAAATGATGAGTTCGAGAGGAGGCTGAAGAGAGACGAAAAGGATTTTTCATTTCGTTTTTCTCGAGTGCACTTTCGACGAAACCAACTAGAGGTTCCCGAGTGTGTCAAAATATTGACTTTCGGTATTCGTGGAAAACGTTCGTCTATAATAAACGTACTTCGAATTTCCTATGTGTACGTAACGATTATTTATAATTTCTATAGGAAAGTAATTATAAATTATTCGAAATGTAATTTAATTATTAATTATTTTATTTAGTTATTTATTATTATTATTAGCATATAATTAATTAATTTAAAATCGTAATAAAATACTACAAGAAATGATAATTTCTGTAATAAAAACTTTCCGTACGAAGCACTTGAGGCACTTCATGCGCAGTATTAAAATGTTCAAAGTGTGTGAATTTTTTTAAAATTTCCGTTCTGTTTGTATCGTATCAACCAAAACTGTGTCCGAACAAAATGTGTGTTGTGTGGGTGAAGGGGAACGTTAAGTTCGTTACATCGTCACAAAATTCACGATATTTTTGGAGAAAATAAAATCCCGCGCTATATTTGGGGTATTTTTACGGCCACTCGCTATAATTCTTGGGAAAATCACGGGTGTAAAAAATGATCCCCTCCTCGGTGGAAATAATAGAAAAAGCAATTTTGATAATATTTATTAAATGGGTTGAATGCGTATGACCGAAGCAGCTGTTCCTCCTTTATGGTCCCTATAAAACTAACGAACTCGGTGTCCGTTTTTACGACCCAAAGCGATACGAAGTTGACCAGATGGACACGAGAGAGAGAACGAGAAAAGAGATTTCGCCGCTGCTCGGGCTCACTCGGGCCACAACTGACCACGAGGGTGGACAGAGGAGGAAGGCGGGTCAAGACCCCCTTCCCCCCAGCCAACTGACACCAATGGCGGCTGACGGCCAGTATCGTGAAGGGAAAAAACAAACTCAAATACAGTAAATGTTGTTTATACATACATGACACATGTATATGATACATCAACTCAAATTTTTTTTTGTATTCAGCCCACTTCGACATGCGGGCCTCTAGTGGCAGGAACGACATTTAATCGGAATTTCAACTCGCTCGATTGACCTAGACAGCATTTAAGCAATGGCATTGGTCAATTAAATACTGGATACCCATTCTGACATATACTAACAAAATGTCCATGGATGTTTTGTCAGGTTGAAATAATTCGACACACTACCGTATTTTATTATGAAAGATTATGAAATATGCTCTGGACGACAACTTTCCATGACATTTACCTTGTTGCCATGCAGACTTAAATTGCATTTAGATAAAATCTACTTTAATAACGTATTTATTATTTCAGTATTCTAATCGTATACCGCATTCTTCTAGTTATTAAACGTACTTATTCCAGTACTATTTTTTTTTGGAGAAAATAATTATTCTGGCATTTTATCTGACTCATCTCTGGTACATGCACGTACAATGTACATGTAAATCGAAAAGTCGCCTTAAGAACACTAAAAGCATGCATTTTTAGATCGCAATTTGCCACAAATATAGATCATATCAAAGCATGTTATGTGATCTGTTAAATGATCTCATGCTCTTAAATGTGTTCCCAATATGTTCTAAGTGTGGGAATTTAGGTCGCAATCCTTGCCACAAATATAGATCACATATGATGAACCTTGAATGCTCTGAAAAGGTGTTCTAAAACAATTCAAATTTATTTTGAGCATAATCTCTTAATGTTAAAGAAATGAAAAAAATAAACCACCAGAACACATAAGCTGTTATGTGCTCCATCTTAAAATGCTGTAAGGATACTTTCAAAATGCGATTTAGGAAATTAATGTGGTTTCTTTTAAAGTGTTCTGCTTTTTTTCCCCATTTATTTATATAATTTGTGGATTTCCTCAGATCACCATCTATAGAGCACATTTTTTCTCTTAAGGTCACCTGAGTTCAGATATTATGTTTAATGTTTATGCATTTTCAAGTTCTACGTGTGAATTTTTGATTTACAGTGCATTGTTCAAGATTCCAGTCTCACAGATTGGACTCCGAAGTGCTCGAACAAGTTAAATTGTAAGTAAAAATCTTTGAAATTTCCAATTTTACATGACTCGGATAAGGAAAATGAAATTAGTTTGAAATCATAATCGCGATTGATTTCAGTTCTGGGGCCAAATTTTGTACTTTCACAACGTTGTGTTTTTCTCGGGATGCGTTTTTTAATTGGCTAAGCACCGCCGCAAAATCACAACGGCAGTGGGCGTGACTAATTTTGAAACAGCCAATTGAAAAATACAAGCTGAGAAAAACACAACGTTGTGAAAGTTCAAAATTTATTCCCTCGACAATGTTCGTGACACAATTTGTTTAAATAATTAATTAAATTCTCTAATCTAGGTATGAGATCGAACTCAAGTTACCGCACTAAATGCGTAGCAGCTTCCGCAAGATCCTTGATCTTTGACCTTGGTCACGTAGCCTTCATCACGCCAGTCTACAGATTCTGGAGCTTGAAAATCATGCTGGACTCCATACATTGCTTTCTCCTGAGTACGATTGACGTAGGACACCTTCATCAGCATCGTTTTGGAAAATTCTTCGTAAGTCTGATTTAAAATATACATTATTTGAGAGAATTAGTTACTACCCATATGAAAAAAAAATATATTTTTTGGATATGTTATCCATATATTGAAAGTATTCCAAAATTGGCCCTATTTCATATATGGATAATATAATTATTATATAAAATCAATAAGTTAAAAATGTATGAAATATGTCAAGTAAATATGATGTATAATATATGCTGAATATATTTCAGATACTTGCTGCTATATGTTACTAATAAATTACAGCAGTTATCTGAAATATAGTGGTAATCATGTATATTATAAATGCTGTTAAAATATATGTGTAATATATTGCACATCTACCAAACACATTTTTACATTAATGTGACATAAATGGCTGTATTCATCATGAAAAACATATTTTTAATATAATACGAATATTGTTGTATTGGTTACCAAAATATTTGTCATATATTAGAAATATATTTCCATTTTTAATCTATATGTGTAATATGTTAAGAATACAGTATATATCACTATATTTATAATATATTACTCGCATATCATTTTTACAAATGGGAAGTATTTACATTAAATAATAAATATACATTTCCAGATTTGTTTTGCGCAAATATTTTGGTAATAATATATGACATTATATTCATAATGTATTAAGATTATACTGCCAAAATATTTTAAGAATATATTCTCAATAAGTATAATATATAACGAAAAATATATTCCTAATAATAATCGTCTTTGTTATATATTATTACCAAAATATTTTTTCATATATTACAAACATAATTCCGTTTTTAAACATATGTGTAATATATTACAAATATACATCTCTATATTTATAATGTATTATTCACATATAAATTTTCCATATGGGATAGCCAAATGGTTGACTTCTACAATGTTTGTGCAAATATTGGTTGTTATTTTATCTTCACTTGATATTCTTTACAGAGCCCTCAGTCAATGGACATGGGTCATCTTCAGGTTACTCTGCAAGTGTTGACCAGATGCCAATCCCTGAGACTTGATGCAGTTGAACTGATGCTTCTGGAAGCCATTGTGGCAACTAGCAGAGGTAAGTCAGCCATGAAAAATGACATGTACATACAGAATTCTGGGTGAAAAAAAAGTCTTATCACCCAAATAACATTTACACCGTTGTAGATATGACAATTCATGACTATGTATAGTAAGTCAGGGTTGCTATCCAATGGTGAAAAACCATATGACCTTTGACCATGTTTTCCAGATATTTCAGACAGGAAGTACTTGATGGTAGCAAAATAGACATATCACCCTGGTAAATCGATTAGTATGGATCAGTATAAAATTCATAGTGATATCAGTACATATTTACTGATGTACAGTATGGTAATACATGTATTAGTATAAATCTTACGAATTATACTGGCGAGAATTAGTGTGACCAGTACATTTGCACAAAGCTCGTGAAATTATTGCGCATGTATAGTTCAATTGCAACTATCTATAGTGAAATATATAACTTACAAAAAAATGAATTAAATTTGACTGCAAACATTTAAAATCACTATCCACCTTTTTAGTTGCAACAGCTGATATCCCTATGTTATTACCGGCACTACTGGAAACTAGTGATACTTTAGTGATACCAGTATATATTACTACTTAACACTATGGATTAGTATACAGCATTGGTATTAGTGGTACTAGTACAGCATGGATTGTAGTGACGTAAGTATCCATCACTATACTATCAGTACTGATATTAAATGTCAGCCTGTATCTTGTGTGGTTTAATAAGGAAATCTGAATTCTCTCGTGGGTATTTGTGCAAATAATTTTTTGTCCTTCTCTAATACATGTCGTTGTCAATTCATATACCAGCTGATGTCATGCAGACACTGATCATGTAATTGCAGGTATGCTAATTAAATCCAACAATTCAGCTTCAAATATTCAGTGAATCGACTTGTAATACAGATGGCATTACTCGCACCTGGAAAATGTGGAAAACTCAAAGAATTTTGAATTTAACCTGGAAAACTCAGGGAATTTTATATTCAGGCTAGAAAACCTGGAATACTTTCGGGAATTTTATATTTAACCTGGAAAACTACTGATATTACCAAGTGTAGTAATAGTGATACTACTATCCATAGTAATAGTGATATTACTAACCATAGTAATATCAACATCATAGTGATGTCAGTATCCATAATGATTTTTATATACTGACATCAGTAGTAAAAAAAACCACTATTCATCACTATAGAGTAGTGATATCAATAGTGATCACATACAAATCTTCCCACCAGGATGCTTCCCTGCATTTACACAGGATTATTTTAGACAGGTGTGTATAATTATTTGTGTAATAGTGTCCAGGTTGCTATGGGAAGAGCATGCGCTACGTACGGGACATCCATCTTCCAAAAAAAAATATGTAAAAAACTGACCGAATTCTTCATTTTCGAAATGATCGAGATAGAGAAACTAAAAGTCGTTTTGCGTTAATTATTTTTTGTTTAAAGTTACCGATACACGAGGTGGGGGGTTGCTGGAACGTGGGACAGCCACCCAAGAGTCCAGTCTCCTCTGGTGTCCTCCTGGTCAACCTGGTCAAGTCAAAACGTTTACGTGCGAAAATAGTTGAAATTCTCGGAGGTTTCAGAACGGTCACCTTTTACGACTCGTACGTTCTGCGGGAACATTCCTGAGGGTAAGGGGGCGCCACCTCAAGGACCACCGAGGCAACAACGAGCGACCAATTAAGCCCTTTCAATACTCACATGGCGCCCCAAACGGCAGCCATTTTTGCAAGCATTTTGAATTTGCCGCTCACGGTGAAATCTTCTGAAAAACTGCATCTCAAATGATAGGCTTGAGTCAACTTTACTAAACTAGCATATCGCAACGATGGATTATTCTAGCATTTCTTCGAAAAACTACCAGAAATAAAGCATAAAGTATGGGTAATTTGGGAGCACTGCCAGGAGACAGATTTTTTATAAAAAGTTTACAAAACTTCACAAAAATCACAAATATTGAACTTTAGGAGAATGGTTGAATTGATTATCAGGCACCCACAAATTTGATAGTGAAAAATTCCAGGTTTCGATTCGAAAGTCCTTGAGTTTTCCAGGTTGAACATAATATTCCCGGAGTTTTCCAGCTTTTCCAGGTTGATTATAAACTTCCCTGAGGTTTCCACGTTTCCAGGTTTTCCAGGTTGAATATAAAATGCCTTGAGTGTCCCAAGTTTCAATTCAAAATTCACTGAGTTTTTCAGGGTTCAATTCAAAATTCCCTTAGTTTTCCCCGTTTCAAATCAAAATTCCCTGAGTTTTCCAGGTTTTCAGGTTGAATAATATAAAATTCCCTGACGTTTCCAGATTTTCCAGGTTGGATATAAAAATTTTTGAGGTTTCCAGGTTTTCCAGGTTGAAGATAATATTTTGTGAGGTTTCCAGGTTTTAAATCAAAATTCCCTGAATTTTCAAGGTTTCAAATTAAAATTCCAAGAGTATTCCAGGTTTTCCAGGTTCATAAAATTCCATGAGGTTTCCCGGTTTTTCCCTGAAATTTCACATGTAAGGGTACCTGTATATTGGATTGTTGTGACATGTCCCACGAAATAAAAAAAAGCTAAGGTGACCCAATGAGGTATTTCCCCTTGACGTCCATCCTTGTAAACATAAACAAAAAAATGGCAAAAATGAGCATAAGGGCCCCACGTCTACTACGTGACCCCTGCCCAATGCTGTATTTTCCCATGGTCAAACCTAGGTGCATTACCTTTTTTCTGGATCCCTAGTGGACAACTGGACATGACAGTGGCGACAGAGCGGCACCTATGGGCCAAAATTTCGGTCGTTGGCATTCCATTGTCTTAGCGACGGTCCGGACAAATAATCAATCTTTTAGGTCCTAATGGTCAGCTCGGTTGTCCACTCGATGACCCCCTGGGGCGCTGCAGTTGTTTTGTCAACCCCAATTATTTATTGACTTTTAAACGCTTTCGTCGTCGTCCTCACTAACTCCTAGTGTTTTTTCTCTCTCTTCCAGATTGACTCCTCAGCAGCCCCTTAATTTTCTTGGGAACTTTTCGACCACCGTCGTAAATTAGCGCGACTGTCCGGCAGTTTGACCAGCGGTCAGCCGGGGTCCCAACCGTGAGATATTCGCTTCCAGGACGGCATTCCTGGCGGGGATGAACCCAGGTGGCGCTGGTGGTTTTCACATGTGGGTTTTGGTTGTTTTTTTGGGAGTTCTTGTGCTTTTGGAGAAATAAATCTCGAAAACTACTTGAGTAAAGAAGGGGGAATCAGTCCCACACCTCCTCGATTCTTGGCATTGCTATTAAGTAAGCTTAATATGGAATATGCAATGAGAAAAACTGAACGCTTGTGAGTTTACCCATCATTCTGCAACTGCTATTAGCATGTTAAGTTAGTTTTACTGTATAATGTTAAAAAGCCCCAGTTGAATTCGAAATTGTATTCGTGAAAAACGAGCTAAGATTGTCATTACATATATCATTCTTTAATAGCACGTTAAGATGAATTAACACACGAATTGTTCGTCATTTTTCTGAATTTAAAAAAAAAAATTCAGAATACACTGTAGAACGTGAATTTTGGGAGATAATGATGCTATCTAGATGTCGCCACCTGTTGCTGGTTAATTCGCCTAATTTAAGCAAATATCAATAAATGTGTAACGGTCACATGTGTTCCCATGGGAGAGTGACGTCCTCCTAGTGCTCATTGCAGTCTCTAATGTCCTCCATGTGTTTCAACCCCTCTGACCCCTGACCTTTGCCGCTCGACCTGTAGCGACCCTGCGAGCAGCGCCCCCTCTTATTTGCCCCGCCACCTTCATTAGTTCGGGTTGAGCGCGCGCGGAAATTGAAACCGCTTCCGTAATGACCCCAGAAGGTCTTGACCCCGACTTCCGTTTCTGTTAACCCCGCCACTTGGTAACCCTTGACAAGTAGCGCCACCTTAGGACGGTTTCGACAGCTGCTGAGTTTTTACACTTATAGCTCACCAGCTATCCTAACCAATAAAACCGTAAGAGAAACCCACTACTCAAGCAGTTTGTTTACACACAGTGTATAATTTTCCTATTTATTTGTTCTAATAATAAATATGAACAAATATCTTAAAAACCAGTTTCAATTCAGATTATAACTTAAATTATTTTAATTACTATTATTTCCTTTTTCAAATTTCAAAAACATGATTACGTTTGTTCTTGCAGAATTTAATCTTCCCATTTCCATTTACTTGCAAATAAGGATTGACGAAAATATCAAACCACTTTCAATTCACGTTCTAGTTATTTTGATGCATTTTTAAACAATTTTAAATAGAGACTACCTTGTTTTCAGCAAAATCGATGCAAGTATAATTTATACACAATACATTTTAAAATAAGTGTAATAAATGACTAAATGAAAACTAAGGGCACATGTATAAATTTTTCAATTTCACTTTTCCAATTAGCAGGTATTGACAGCAATCTCAAACCAGGTTCAATACACGATATATTTTGAATTATTTGGGAAAAACAAATTCAAAATGCAATTTGACATTATTTTTTGACAACTGAGGGTTTTCAGTTTCCCCATTTCTTCGTTCTAACAAGCAAATATGGACGAAAATCTTACAAATCACTTTCAATCTTGACTTATTTTTTTTTTAAAAAATTGAAATTGCACATACAGGCTAGTTTTTTCTCTAGGACACAACAGCAACAAACCATTTTTTGCCAATATATTCAATGCTATTTTTGACAAACGATTTTCAATTTTCCCACTTATTAATTTTTATGTAATATATCGACAAAAATCATACCATGTTTCATGTTCCAATTTCAATTACTTCCATTTTTGTTTGTTTGCTAACCTTAAGCAACAGTGAAAAATCTTTTTTTTTTAACTTTTGTTATTTTACTTGCTCATACATGTACACTCATTTGTCGAAATGCAGCATGTGCTTGCTCGTGACCTAATTACGGCAGGCACGTGCTTGAGGATGGACACGTGCTTGAGTCACGAGACAAGGAGGGACTAAGAGTGGCGCCATCCGGTGACGACACGCGACAACAATCGTCAATAACGTTGGGACATGGGGTTACATTTACAAGCATTACATCATCGATGAGTAACAAGAGACATTTGGTTGGATTTTGCGGGGAAAACTTCCAGATGCCTCTCGCCCCCAAATTTACAGTTATTTCTCGGTTATTTGAACAAAAAGGAAACTTTTGGAGAGATTTTCGCTGTTATGACGTTAAAAGCGCGCCCTCTTTCCGCACCCAGACAAAATAAAACGTCAAAATGGACTCCGAGTGTTTTGCCAGGACCAGAAATAATGACCACGCTGGTCCACGAAGGTCCTTCGATCGAAAACAGTCGAAAATGAAGACAGAAAAAACATAACGAAACAGCAGCCACACAATGAGACGTCACAACAAACCAACGTCTTGCATCTGTCAACACCAGGTGGAGTTTTTTGGGGGAGTTAATCGAGTAAAACGAGTGAAACCACTAAATTGTAAAACTCAAGTTGTGTAAGGTTTTCCAGAGTTGGAGCCAAACAATCTTCCACTTTAAGATGCCCATCCTGTCACCAATGATCAACGGCATAATTCTTCTTCCTCACTACTTCCTGTTACTGCCGATGTATTAGTTTGTTTCTTCTTGAGCATATTTCTGTTTCTTCTTCAGTAATTTTCATAAGTATCTCTTCTTCTCTACTTTTCATAAGCATCAGTACTTTTCGTGAGTAATTCGTCAGTGCTTTCCTATTTTTCATGAATTTTCATAGTTTATTCTTCTTCGGTACTTTAGCGAGTTCATGTGTTTCATGAGTTCGTGAGTTTTATGAGTTCTGTTTCCTCGTCAGTACTTTCTGCTTCTTCATCAGTATTTTGTTTCTCCTTCGCTACTTCATGGGTAATTTTGATCAAAGGCATAATTATTTCTCGTTCGGTGTTTTGTTTCTTCAACACAAATTTTTGTTCCTTCTTCAGCACTTAAATGTTGATTATGAACAGCATAATTAATTAAGTTATCTTCAGTAGTTTCTTTTCAGTACTTTCGGCAATACTTCTTTAGCACTTACACGAAGGTAACTTTTCTTCAGTAGTTTCTTCAGTACTTTTTCCAGTATAGTACATGTAAACTTTCTTCAATACGTTCTTCTTTGGTACTTTCTTCTTTCTCGATTACATACGCTCTTCTTCGTCACTTGTTTCTTTTCCAGTACTTTCTCCAGTATACAGTTTACTTTCGTCAATACTTTTTTCTTATACTTTTCACGAAGGCTTCTTCAATGCTTTGTTTGTTCATCAGTGTCATTACAGTTTCTTCTAAATTACTTTCATGGAAAATCTGAACTACTTGATAAGTTTTCTTCAGTAGTTTCTTCAGTACCTTTCCACTATAGTACATGTATACTTTCTTCAATACCTTTACTTTCTTCTACAGAATTTTCTTCTTTCTTGATTGTATACGTTATTCTTCAGTTGTTTCTTTTCCAGTACTTCCTCCATGCAGTATACAGTGTACTTTCGTCAATACTTTATTCAGTACCGATACTTTACTCAGCACTTTCACGAAGCCTTTTTCAATACTTTGTTCATCAGTGTCATTAGCGTTTCTTCTGAATTACTTTCAAGGGTAATTTTGAACGACACCATACGTTTTCTTCAGCGTAATATTTTCAAACTTTTCTTCTGAAGCAGTTTCTGTAATATTAGAAACGTTTTTCTTCAGTACTTTCACGAAGTCTTCAATGCTTTGTTTTTTCATCAGTGTCATTTGTTTCTTCTTCAGTACTTTCATGGAAAGCAGCATTGTACGTTTTCTTCAATACTTTCTTCAGTCTACTTTTCACGCGCTGATTCCGGAATGCCAACCATGTTTTTATTTTATTTTTATTTTTTTCTTCAGCAGTTTTTGTTTGGGTTAGCATTTTGAACACAAGATTCATATGCAGGGGTTGGGAAGAATTATAAATGAAGACTATTGCTTTCTCGCGTCTTAATGGCTCTTTTGGACAAGTTAACATTCACAACATCTATTTGTAGAACATTTCTGCACAACACATTTTCAGGGTTATTACAGAGGGGGTTGCAGTGGCACTCGTTTGAGTTGTTCCCAGGTGGCAGCACCATGGCATTCTTGTTAATACTACTTTCACTATGGAAAGTATTCCGAATTGCTTCAATAAATCGGAAACTACATGTACTTGAAGCAGTTTCCACCGCTGTGCCAATTGCAAAAATTCCCTTGAAAAATTCAATTTTTCAAACTCAATACTTTGCCACAGGTGGCGCTGACCGTCACACATCAGTTCGTCACAGCTCCCATTGTCTCCCAAATCCAAATATGAAATTATTTGTACGATTTGGGACAAAAGACGCGTAAGGGTAAGGGTGAGGGTGAGGGTGAGGCAGGTGCCCTCACGGGAGGTCAGGGGTGAAACACTATCGACGCACGTGCAACCTAGGGGGCGCGTGGGCAGCTCAAAGGGTTGCCACCAGGGGCAGGGCGGGTCCTCACAGTAGCCGCAAAGGTCAGAGGTCACGGCGTTGCGTCAGCGAAAATTCGATGAGTTATGGGTCCTCGACGGGGTACCCCAAAACGCATGGGTCTATTTTTAAAAGTGTGTAGGGGGCGCTGGGGGTTGTGAGCAGTTCATCATGGGGGGTTGGTCCTGTTTTCTGCTACCGATTTTTAGATTTTTATTGCAACCATCTGGATCCTGTAAATTGTCTGTCTGCTTCGGATCAACTCCATCTGAGTCCAAGCATTTTGGGCAATTATTCTTAACGGACATAACGTTAAGAGAGTGAGCCAGAGGGCGTTGCGGGCGCCATTTTGGGACAATATCCAATATTTTGAGTTGGGGGTTACCGGGGGTCCCAACTGTCACGAGGTCGTAAAGCACACACCTGATGTTGCAATTGCGAAAATAACTCCCAACATAAATTTACTGAGGATTTATTAGATGACATTAACAGATCTCAGGTTCCTCAGTTTGTTTGGGAACCAGATGAACAGCTTTTTGGCTGAGTAACACCTTCGGGACGTTCAAGTGTTATGTCATCATACATTTGAGTTGGTGACTACAAACCTGAAAAACCTGGAAGTCTCAGGGAATTTTATATTCAACCTGGAAAACCTGTAAAACTAAGGGAATTTTGAATTGAAACATGAACAACTCATGGAATTTTAAATTGAAACCTGGATAAACTAATGGAATATTGAATTGAAATATGAACAACTCATGGAATTTTGAATTGAAACCTGGAAAAACTAAGGGAATTTTGAATTGAAATATGAACAACTCATGGAATTTTGTATTGAAACCTGATAATCTAAGGGAATTTTGAATTGAAGCATGAACAACTCATGGAATTTTGAATTGAAACCTGGAAAACACATGCCATTTTGAATTGAAACATGGAAAATTAAGGTAATTTTGAACTGAAATCTGGTAAACTCAGGGAATTTTGAATTGAAACCAATAAAACTCAGGGAATTTTAAATTGAAACCTGGAAAACTCAAGGTATTTTAATTCAGAGAATGTTGAAATGAAACATGGAGCTTTTCACTACCAAAATTGGGTTTCGTGTGTTTTCGTTATAATTCTGAGAAGTCACACGAAAATATTTCGTACCAATAATCAATCCTACCATTCCCATAAAATCCAGCATTTGTAATTTTTGTAAAGTTTTGTAAAGTTTTTCAAAAAATTTTACACATGCTGCGCTCCTAATTTGATCTTACTTTATGCATTTCGGTGATTTGGGGTAAAAAAAAATGAAATTACAGTTAGTGTTGACTTAGCTAATATTTTTATTCGAGTTTCGTCTATGGAGTTAATTTCTGTCAATATTAATATTTCTGAGATTTTCACAAAAAAAATCGAGGAAAATAAACCTAAATTCAATTATTTGTGGCAGTTTTACGAAGAAACGTTCGTAAAGTCCATCATTGGGATATGTTTGTTTGGTAATGTTGACGAAACCCTACCATCTAGTTTTTTTAAAATTGCCTACATACTTTCCTTATTATTACTGAATATTGTTTGCTGTAGATTTGTGGTACGTTTACTCATTAAAATATATTTTCTGAACACGGACAAATTAGAATATGACCCTGGGAACCAAGGAAAACCTGTAAAACTCAGCTATTTTTTAAATTAGATATTCAACCTAGAAAACCTGGAAAACTCGGGAAATTTTTAATTGAAACCTGGAATTTTTCACTATACCAAAATAGTCATGCCCTATAATCATGACCATGGGAACCCTGGAAAACCTGGAAAAATTAGGGGATTGGGGGTTGCCCAATTCGTACTATATTGGCTTATGGGGTTGGGATCAAATGTCATTTTGACTTACGTCCTTTATGTACAGCCCCTATGTGGTCCACATTTGTCCTTCAGCAGTTTGGACCATTAATTGATGTCTACAGGTGTCAACTAAATTCATTTTCTCCCTAAACACAATGACGAAATAACATTTTACAAATGGATGTATACAGAAAACAACAATGAACCCAAAAAGATTTTTTTCGTATATTTTTGTACCAAATGGAGCTGAATGGGGACACAAAAGGTTTTTGTTTTTTTGGTTTATTTTCGGTGTTGGAATGGCACGACATTTCTATAAGGAGGGGCTGGAAATTCTTGGAATTGAGCATCTTGAGTGGCTTTTTCTAGTTTATGAAGTTTATGCTTTTGCTCGACTCAACAGTATCAAGTCCTTGGGGACAAGTTGTTTGGTACTCGTGAATTTAAGCTGAATGTTGTATTTTTTATGTCCAGAATGTGCGAATTTATGTTTGAAAAAAGCACCAATGGATTTTAAACACCTGTTTTCGATTTCGTCAAATTGTCGACTGGTCAGGTTAATGTCACCGTCGCGAATCTAGACATTTGGGACGTTTGGGACGTTTGGCGACAGGCTATTTTGGAAGAATAGAGACAAAAAAATTTGGTGAAAAAAAACTAATTTTTGTAAAAGTCCCTCTGGAGACAATGACAGAGAGCGCCACCTGCCACGATTTAAATGGGGAAATTAACAGGATGATAACATCTCACATGTATTTTATTATTATTATTATCATTATCATTGTTATTATTTATTTGATATTAGATATTAAAACGGCTGTTTCCTAAATTCAATTACGTTCGGACAAAACGTGATTTAAGCAATAAAAACTCTTACGAACATCTTTATAGAATATTTGCATTAATATTGATTGATGATTTATATATTCTCATGGTGATTGATGTTCTATTGTCATTACTGACGATTATACGAATTTTTGGATAATCTAATCTGTCAATGACAGTAACACTGAGCATTGATGCTTACAGAATATGTGCAGTAATTTTGCTCGATGATTCTATAAACTGCATATTACGATTATTCTCATTACTTTACGATCACATTTCTCCAAAGGAACTATTTGCGTGTAGTTCGGGCCCTTGCTATCCATCGGCCCATAGCCAAACCCTACGACACGTGACATTGCATGACGGGATTTCAAGATGGCCACCAGTGCTGTTGACCCAAATAGGAGACTATGGTCGTCCGTTGTTTATGGAGCGTTTCATAAATCATGAGCTTAATGGCGCTCGACTGGCTCCACATTCGTGTGTAATCTGACTAAAATATTATAACGCATAAATAATAAAAGAATGGACCAGGAGGGGAAAATCAGAAACGAAAAAAATGCAGGAAAACGCGACACAAAAACGCCATCTTGAAAGAGGTTGTTTCGGCCATTATGCGCGACCGTTGACCAATGACCACGTTCCAAAGAATCGTGACACGCGCAAGGACCACGTGTCCACCCTGGCAGCAAAGGAAGCCGCGCTAAGAAGATGCTTATCACGAGGGGGGGTCAAGAGGTCAGCTCGTGGGAGGTCCACATAATGCATCACCTCCAATTTGTAAAAACAACACCGAAAGGGGGCGCTCAAACAGGACATTTATTCCTCTTAACATTTATGGAAATTTGTTTTTCGGCAAATACCAGTTAAATAAATATAAAAAACACTAAAAATACAACGAAACGTTAAAACTCAAAGAGGTATATGGGTCGAGAGTGTAGCGTAAAAATAAAGCAAAAAAGTAAATAAAAAACGTAATAAAATAACCTTAAAATGACCGTTTTTTTGAAATTCTGTCAGTAACCCCTCCAATTAATCTAATTTGCCCAGACCAGGGGATGTTAACGGCCACGGGTCAACACAGGTGGCACCACTGCTGCGTGCTTGGCTGACCCCGTGACAGGTTGACCCCAAGATGGACAACGATCATCTCGGGGGGAAGGGGGAGGGGCAACCAAATGTTGAAAACAAATTAAAAAATTGGGTAAATTATATGGTAAATTATTTTCTATACAAATTTCGTTCAGTACGACATTTTTTTGGTCATTATGGCAGAAAACATTTTGTCAAATTTGCAGACAAAATTTTTTTTTTAAATTAATGAAATATAATAATGCATGCAAAAATGTATTTGAATTCCCTCATTTCTGAGCTACTTTTTATGAAAATTTCGCTCATTTTTTGTCATTGATGAGGTTATCATTTGTAGGGTTGAAACCTGGGCTTTCCCTAGGCTTTCCCTGACTTATCAAATAAAAAATATCACACTTTGTCCATTCAAGTATAAGGATCATATATTTTTCAATATTTTCACTTGCAAATATACGATTTTTTCAAAATTTTGATATTTTTGAAAAAAAAATCGCATTTTCATTCGTCCCGCGTATATTTTAGAACTGAAAAACCCATAGGCAAAATATTTACAAAAAATAGACCACAAATGATGGAAGTCAGGCAGCTTGCTTTTCTAAAAATAAAATTAAGTGGAAATAATGAATTGCAGGTGTAATTTATAGGGTATTCTTCACAATTGAAAATTAAAAATTTCAGACAAATTTTGAAAGTTTTCCCTGACTCCCACCTGACTTTTCCTGATATTTTGGGCACTGCTGTACGTAATACTGAAACCTGTGCCCGTGTGAGGTCCACTACCAGCATTTCAAAAACGTCCAAAATCACACTCAATCCGAACAAGCTCACATCAGCTTAATTGATGGGGTACCGGCAAAAGGGTGCCGAAAACGGGGGTGCCTGGTGGCGCTCCCATCGCGATAAGACATTTCGTGGGCGACACCCGAACAGGGTCAAAGGTTGAGAAGTGCAACCCACCCCTCCCCCCACCACCCATATTTTCACCACCAGCGCCCTCTATGGTCTCATAGCGTACAGTTACCCCTGCCTCCCTCGAGGGTGTCCCCCCATCTAGGGTGGCCTCATAGGGGGCGCCCCTAGGACGCTCCCAGAATGCCCAATAAGATGTGTGACGCTTCCAAAAAAAGCAAAAAAAAAATGTCACCGTTTTTAAGGGTACCGCTTTCATTAGTCAGGAGGTCGTTTTTTGGGTTTTTGGTGGACATGGGTGGACGAGGTGGACAGGGGTCAAGCGTACGAAAACCCCTCCGGAGCAAATAGTTCTGAAAGCGATCGCCGACGCCGCACGATCTACAAGCTCCAAAAGTGTTGATATCAGTCCGAGGAATCCGGCCCTCGCCATGGGTGGCCACTGTCCATCTCGCATTCCGAGCGACTGGCTCCCCCCACGTCAAAACCGACATTGTCGGCATTAATGTCCCCTCGCCCCCCTCAGAAAACAACAACCCGACGCAACGAAAAAAAAAATAATGTTTTATTCGTGTCGTTATTGCGGTGCTTGTACCCTGTACATGTACTTTAGGCCTTGCTTCAAGGACCATCGACTTTTAAGTTGTTTCGTAGAGTACCATAGGGGACTATAGGGAACCATGCAGGTCCGGATACATACCGAATTAAGAACAATTTCATCACTGTTTATCACGATCTGAATCCGCCTACACGTTCGGTTCGTTTGAAAAAAATAATGATGAAATTTCGTCATTGCTTGTTTTCGCTGCTTCGCAGAAACACATGCCTTTGAAAATATTTTTGCGTTAATCCGGGTTAAGTAAACTATGCAAATGGCATTAGGAAAGTGATACACCTGGTACGCAATTAACTTACTGTATGTGAAAAGATTACGTGTGAGCTTACAGTGTAGGCCTATATCAATATAATTAACACTGTACGTAGAATCACTTGCATACCAATTTCGTTTTAGAATCAAGTATAAGAAGGCAAGCTATTCATGTGCCTGTACGGTGTATTTTCAAATATACGTGTATTTTTAATTTAAATATATTCAGTAATACATATACTTGGTGCACGCTTGGTTTTAAAAAAATGATGAAAATTCGTCATTGGTTGATTTCGCTGCTTCGCAGAAATGTGAAATTTTCTTTGCGATAATCCGGGTTAAATAAATTACGCAAATGGCAATAGGAATGAGATAAACTTAGTATGCAATTAACTTATGTGAGGAGATTACATGTAGGCTTCAGTGTATCATTCATATCAATTGTAATTAACACTGTACGTAGAAACACTCGGATACCCATTTCGTTTTAGAATCAAGTACATGTATATAAAATGGAAAATGGTAAGCTATTTACTGTATATGTGCATAAATATACATTGTATTTTTAAATCTACATGTATTTTTAATTTAAATA
This sequence comes from Kryphioiulus occultus, assembly GCA_034687865.1. NCBI lineage: Eukaryota > Metazoa > Arthropoda > Diplopoda > Julida > Julidae > Kryphioiulus > Kryphioiulus occultus. The sequence continues at coordinate 19,462 of JAQGAF010001823.1, forward strand.
TATGCAGTAATATACGTTTACTTTTGACCCATATCGTTGAAATCGAAATGCATGTACTTTATTGAATTAAGTTAGTTCTACATAGATTATGACACACAGGGTATATTTTGTGTGAATAATGCTAATGGGTATTTTATAAATATATTTGCATGTGTACAATATATTTATCTATCTTTATATATTTTTTTCATAAATAAACAACAAATGATTTTCCCCAGTTTTTTTTAAAATTATAGGCCTACAGATATTTTATACATAAATACTGCGTATACGATGCTCTTATAAATAATGTTTAGCATTATAAATGCATATTTAAAAAAGCAACTACTGTAAGCGGTTTTTCTCCAGTTTGGATTTTGCAAAAATTATGTATGTTTTATCAATTGTAAAAACTATAAATCTTAAGTATTCGATACTTTTCTAAATGATACAGTATTTAGTACTTTAAACTAAGGGATATTTAAAACAGCAACCTAAGTGGTTTTTCTCCAGTTTGGGTTTTGTAAAAAAATATTTCATAAAATTGATAAACTGCATTAATTTCGCGTATACCATACTTTTAAAAATGATGTTTAGTATATATACATGTATTTACATTACACATTCATATACCGGCGTATTTTACAGTGCTAAACAACCTTTATAAGTTAATTAAAAATAACGCTTATTACATAAATACTTATCAATAATGTTATGCAATACAAGTATTCAAAATCAAAGCAAACTAAGAGAAATCACTTATAGTGTAGCATCATTAGCATCACTTGCAGCAATCACCATTTGTAAAAAATTATTAACGAATTTCAAATAAACTTAAAGCTTTACGTGATAAGAAGCTGACATGGTTGATTGCATGGGCTTAAGCATTGTTACTTATATTTCATAAGTATTGTTACTTATAAAGGTTGCATAAGTATTGTTAGCTAAACTTGTGCAATATAAACTATACTTGTTTATAACGTAGCCATGCATGCTATTTTGTACTCTCATGTGCACTAATTACTTTCCAATTGTTTGCTTTTGTTGGGTTTTCACCATTAATAGTCAGACATTAGTAGTCAGAAATAAATATTTCGTCAGTTTCATCATGTATGTAATGCATATGTAGTAAACCAAATAAATATGAACCAAACACATACATGCATTGTGCGGTGTACAATCTTGTTTACAAGTTCTTTGTGTACACGTTGCACGAGGGGGTCTATTTATACATGACCCGAACACGTACCGGTTCCTTTGTACACATTGTTGTTTTTTATTGTCGAAAACGAATTTACAACACAAATTGTTTTTGTGTGCATGCTCTCCTTACGCAAAACAGCGCATTTTGTCCCATTTCCGTAAGGTGAATTGGGGGGAGGGGGCACCCTGTATTTCGTCAAAACTGCCTTTTCTCACGGTTATTTGCAAATTGGCTATTTTTTATTTTAAACAAGAAAAACGGTTCGATCGGATATAAACAATCACTACAGGTATCGACCTCGGTGCTCTTGTTTTTTTTTTGTTTGTTGTTTCCAATTACTGTCCAGCAGGTAGGCCCCCCCTTGAGCCGCATGTCCTTAGGGCCCTTCATAAAATGGCGACGTTAATGAGTTGCCCTTTCGACTGAATAGGCGGGCAATTTGGCTACTGTTTAAGCTGACCATTGTCCGAGATCGCCTTAATGACCCTTGAAAAATCGGCTAACAAGCACAATTTAGGCGAGGACACCTCACAGGTTTAGGGTTAGGGGCCCCTGGGGCTGTGCCCCTATAAAGTTGGGTGCATAAAATTGGGTTCACGTAACATTGGTTTCACGTAAAACTGACCTTCCGAAATCCCTACAAACCCATGGTGACCATACAAATTCCTGAAAAATATTCCCCGAGTTTTCCAGAGTTATATTCTAACTTTTCCCAGATCCAAAAATACATTTCAACGATTAAACGTGATGTGCCATGCACAACTCTACTGAAAACAGTAATCAGTAATAATAAGGAAAAACGTTGCAGGCGAAATTTTTTTGAAAAACTTGATCTCAAATGGTATAGGTTTTAAGTCAGTATTACCAAGTAAACATATTCAACTAATGGTTTTACGAACATTTCTTTGAAAAATTCTACCACAAATAATGATTTTAGTTTTACATGTATTTTTCTGGAAACGTTTTTTCTTCTTCTTTTTTTAGAAATAATAATACTGATGAAAGAAATTCGAGGGATTTATATAAAAACTAGATGACCTATAATGCAGTTTGAGACTATTCAGGAAATGGTCTAAAACTGCATTATAGGTAAATGGTAAAATTGATTTTCATTGATTTTCATGATTAAAATTGAAATCATTTTCATGCCGCTTTCTCAAAATTATAACGAGCAAACAGGATATACAATTCCAGGTTTCAATTCAAAATTCCTTGAGGTTTCCAGGTTTTCCTGGTTGAAAATGAAATGCCCTGGGGATTTCAGGTTTTCCAGGTTAAAAATTAAATTCCCTGAGGTTTCCAGGTTTTCTAGGTGGAATATAAAATTCCCTGAGGTGTTATGGTTTTCCAGGTTAATTATAAAATTCCCTGAGTATTCCAGGTTTTCCAGGTTGAAAATAAAATTCCATGAGTTCTCCAGATTTTGCAGGTTGAATATAAAATTCCCTGAGGTTTCCTGGTTTTCCAGGTTGATCATAAAATTCGCTGAGGATTTCAATTTGAATATAAAAATCACTGAGTTTTCCAGATTTTCAAGACTGAATACAAAATTGCCTGAGGTTTCCAGGTTTCCAAGGTTGATTATAAAATTCCCAGGTTTATTATAAAATTCCCGGAGAGTTCCAGGTTTTCCAGGTTGATTATAAAATAAATTGCCTGAAGTTTACAGGTTTTCCAGGTTGAGTGTAAAATTTCCTGAGGTTTCCAAGTTTTCCAGGTTGTATATAAATTCCCAGAGTTTTCCAGGTTTTCCAAGCTGATTATAAAATTCCTCGTAGTCACCATGATGAAACCTAACATAGATGGCGCCATTATCGAGTGTCATGCAGCATTTTAGTTGAAAACAGGCCTAGGCCTATGTGTAAAGTGAAAGGTCAGTTGTTTTTGTTCGTGGTCCTGTTAAGTCCATTGTGTCCTAATGTTTCTGCTGGTGATCGCGGGGGGTCACCCCATGGGGTCATGTCGTCCCACTCCAGCCCATTGTGCTGAAATCACGTGTCCCCACACCCCCGCCGTGCGGCGCTGCCGGCGCAAAAGTCAATCATCGAGTGATACAAACCGAGATTAGAGATAAGCTGAAATGCACGGGAAACACGTGCCCATGCACTCCAGTGACGAAAACTACTTAATCTATAATCTACTGTACTTTCTTCTTACCTGTACATGAAGACATTGCTGGGCAAAATCAAGCTGATCCAGAGCCACCCAGACCTTAAGTAATCAACTGCATTCGAAATTCTGTGTCTTAATTGGCTGATTCGGTTCCATTCATGATACAGTCACGTTTGATTGTGCTGTAAATAGAAAACGAAGGAATTATTAAAATGCTGATAGAACGTGCTAAGAACGTTACTGAACGTATGCAATAATATTGCAATCTCAGTCCGTGTTTAAGATATTTTTGGAGCATTGATAAAGTGGTCCTAAAGTGGCTTTTAACATACTACTGTGGTTAATCTGCGATTAGAGCACATTAGGGGTGTTCAAGTATTACGTCATCATCTTGAGAGGGGGTGACTTAAATGACCACTGTTAATTCACGCTGAAGAAAACTTCATGTTAACAAATCGTATTAACTAAATTTTATTTCACATTAAATATACAATTCCTAGTTTTTTCGTAGACTTTTGTTCCTTAGTTTTTTTTATTTTTACCATTAGTTTTTGTTTTTAATTTTTTTAAAATATTTGCTCGAAACCGTCTTCAAGAAAGTCAATCAAATGCTGATTGATCGTAATTTTTCATAAGTAATTGATTGGAAATTATCATTTGTCATTTTATTTGATATTGTGCTTATGAATGCGTGCATCAGGGATCGCTCAAACATTACATGTACATAATCATCGTGGGTGGGGGGGAAGGGGAGTTAAACTAATGATAACTCATTGTGACTTACAGTGTACATGTATACATGTTGCAAACTAAAGGAGAGGTTAGCCAAATAAGCAATTAATTACTTTTAATAAAACAATGGATTGAAATTTAAAATCCATTATTTCAGATCGAATTAATTTTTTTATTAATTTCACTCAATTCGACTAAATTTTTTCGTAAATGTAGATGTCATCACTTGCTTGCTAATGAAAATGAGGTACACATGGGGGTGGGTCAGAAATTCAAGATTTTCTGATGTCAATACCTGACACGAATCGTTTATAGTTAATTTAACGGACGATTAAAATTATTTTAACCACAGATTTCAACTCGCCAGCTAGTGTTTCAGATGTCGATTAAACTTAACTTACTGTATTTTTAACTCAACATTTCCCATCACCACATCCCCCATACGCGCCTCGCCAGTCTTAATAATTTCATTTTTGTCGATTAAACGCACAATTAAATGAAATTAATTAAATCCACCCGCAGTGCTGGCAGGCACAACGCGTGACGCGCCCATAATTAACAACGTCTTAATTAAAAGTTATAGGCGTTGAGGAATTCCAGGCATTTCGCAGCCACGCAACATCAGCAATAATAGTATTAGTAGGCAAATTCCCCTAGTCCTAATTTCGGGGAATTTGGACGCAGATGCATTGTGGGTGTAATTGAAGTCGAGCCACCATGCTTTCATTTCAACTCGTTTGCATAAATAACTGCCTCGGTTACTCAAATGTTACGTTATAATAAAATGGCGCAATTTCGCAAACCCTACAATTAATCGCGTAAAATTATACCGAATTTTTATGCAGTTTTTGTTCGTGATACATTGTATGGGCTTGTCCATAAACTACATTATGTAGCCTTTTTATTCAGCTCAATTTCAACACTTGGTGACAAGGGGGGTATGGGGTAAAACAGATAACTACAGTATGTTGCTCACGATCATGCCAAAATTTTAATTGAAGTACACTGTAGGACAATTACTTCGTACATGTACATGTACACTGTATTTCATCCACAGCCATTCCCAACCATAGAATATCCATGGAAAAATCTACATGTAATGTAATGTACATGTACATTGTACCTTAATACGGTGATATGCAAATGAGAAAAACTTTTTTGTGATAAGAGGGGGATAAAAAATGGCAAAACATACTGTACATGTACGAGTTCCTCCAGAGATAAAATTTTCAACTTCTCTGAATTTTGCAGGTTTAAATACAAATTTCCTTTATCATCCTGACCACTGAAAATGCACTGAAATGCGCCTCCTTATACATGTACTGTACATGTACCAACACAGTATAAACATGATATACTGTACTAATCACACTGTTTAGTACACCTACAGTATCTTCTCCGTATCTTCGCAAACTTTTTGCCATACAGTATCTTCATTTCTGTGTTACCCAATACTTACTGTACATGTACATGTAGTTCACAGTACATTATATGCAAAATGTATTACCGACTCGGTGAATTTTCCTGACTTTTTCCAGGTCTCTCCAATTTCCATAACAATTCTAGGTCTTTACAACAGGGTTTCTACTGGATTTGGTATTGCAAATTCCACGACTTTTCCATGCCTATTACAATATGAGGCCGTGCAAGTTTTACTATAGTATATCATGACTAAATAGGGATTTTCAAATGAACAATTTAAACCCAAACTTTTATTTAGTGAATATAAATGAAAAGGCGAAAATGTCATGACCTTGTTTTAAATTTCATGACTTTTCCACGACCCTGACGTAAATTTCATGACTTCCATGACCTGAATCTCATTTCATGACTTTTCCACGACTTCCATGACATGAATCTCATATTATATGAATTATTCCATGACTTCCATGACCGGTAAACACCCTGTACAATTTTTCCATTTCCAAGGCGCCTTTGATGGTCCCACCCTGTATACCTGCAGCGTCGTCGCATGTGCTTGTGTGCTCATTGGGCCTTATGGTTGGTACCACCCTGTATTCTGCCGGTGCACGAGCTCACGAGCCACAACCAGAAGGCGCCACCCTGTAAATTGTGCATGCGTGCACGTGCTCACCACGTTCTTCGTCAGTCCCTTAATGAGCAAATCGTCACAAGGAAGGAAAGCCCAAGAATGTCACAATTAACACTGATGTCCACCCCCCTGAGCCTCCTCCCACCCCCTCGTTTAATATTAGCCCCACCCCTCATCCTTCTTCATTCGTCACTTTTTAAAGTCACCTCGTTGACATTTCTGCGAACATCATTCTTAAGTTGGTCATATTTTTTGTTTTGTTTTTCGCTTCTTCTTGAGTATTTTTTTTTGGGGGGTTTTTTCTTGTCCACTTACGAGCCCGCGTTGTACTTGGTGACGATGACGGAACGGTCAAGGGGCTTCTTAAACTTTTAACAAGGATGATTACACGACTAAGGAGCCAACCGAAATTGACGTCAGTTACGCTTTTAGAACTTTTTGTGACCCCTCTTGGCCGCCATCTTGGACGGAAGAGGTCGTTCGGAAACGAGCCGAAAACGCTAATTAACTAACTTGTCATAGCGAGGATGCGAGGAGCTTTTTTCGTAAAATTAGCTGGTTTTTCAACCAAAAAAACATTTAAACTTTTTTTGTTTAAGTGTAAATTTACGTTTGTGTGCATTTGGTCATAAGAAGAACTTTTTACACGATTGACGAATTCGATGGATTTTGGTCAAATGCAACATTTGAAGACATTATCGATTTCGTTTCGAAATACTGATGTCACTCACCAACCCTCGCAAATTTCATGTTTTTTGGAACGCTGACATTTTCGACAGATGCGTGCCATCGCTATTTTATTAAGTTTTCAAAATCCAGAAAGCACTTCGATATTATGTCATTTTTTCATTTTTTTTGTTCGACATATATGGAGCCATATGGGAGTTTTTCATAGTGTGTTTTCATGTATTCCCCAATTTCCGTATGGTGGGCCATCTTATTTTATTTTAAATATAACTTTTGGTTAGAACCCATCGTCTTTTTAAAAAAATGTCACTCAAATTCAATTTTTGTGGTCAATGATTATTTCGTTATTGGCGGTGGGGTTCAACCAAACGTTGGGTTACCATTATTTTTAAAATTAAAATTTGGGTTAAAACCCATGTTCATCATTTTGAGAAACTTCACTAAATTCTAATTTTACTGGTCAATAATTATTCCATCATTGGGGGAGTGTATCAACCAAACGATGGACCATTTTTTAATTAAAACTGGGTCAAAATCCATCACTGTAAATCTTTTTTTAAAACAACTTTTCTCAATATCAATTTTTCACCATCATCTTACAGGGTTACCCAAAAGATGAGTTATTTTTTGAATAAAATTCTGGGCCTGTCACTGGGTGGATCTGTCTGAATATTACGATTTGGGTATGACACAAAACTTGAAAATACTTTTCAAATACTAAGCAATACATATCAAAAATGCGACAAGATTATTGATTCAAATATTGATGACCGACTTCTGCAACGCCCCCTGGTGTAATAAGGGGCCGCAATACTGATGCTATCATCACAATCATCATCATCAATGATACTGATCACCATCATCGAGATAGAGGATCGTGCCATCCTGTCTTTTATTATCATCGACATTCTCTCCCATGCATTTTATTACTGTGTATACAGGGTCCATGAAAAATGACTGGAATGTAATGGAGGGGAGACTAAGGGGGTT
>JAQGAF010001824.1:0-27201 GCA_034687865.1 Kryphioiulus occultus
ATAAAAAAATTATCAGCATAAATTGCTGATATTTCTGTCAATCATGCACTCAAGTAAGGTCTGCTGAATAACTGGTATGTTAATTTTTTATTGATTTGCGTGTTTTTAAAAAACGTAGTATAAAACAAAATGTAACATGAGGATAACATGACGATAACATGAGGAATTTAACTCTGAATTTAACTCCTTCACCATCTTAAGAAGGTAAAAACTTTAAGGATCAGTTATTAATTGTCAATTTCATACTAACAGATTCATCCCTCAAGGCTGTGCCTCTCTAAAGGCTGAGAAGTGGGACCGTGCAAACTTAATGGGAAACGAACTTTACGGCAAAACGCTTGCCATAATCGGGCTCGGACGAATCGGCCGAGAAGTGGCCCACCGAATGCAGAGCTTTGGCATGACTGTGCGTAGAGTTTAAGGTTATAGGGAGATATTTTTCTAATTTTCTCTGGTAACGTGTTCCACGTTCGCGATTCCACAGACAATTGGTTTCGACCCTCTCGTGTCCAGCGAAGAAAGCGCTACATTTGGAGTGGAATGGCTCAAGCTAGAAGCGATTTGGCCACGTGCGGATTTCATCACGCTTCATGTACCGCTCATACCACAAACAAAAAGTAAGCCAATGAAAGCTAAAGCAGATAGCAGAGTTGCTATTATGCATGCTTTAACATTGCCACATTTGCTTCATCATACTTCAGATATGATCAACAAAGATGTTTTTGGAAAGTGCAAGAAAGGTGTCAGGATCGTGAACGTGGCGAGGGGCGGGATAATTGACGAGGAGGCGATTTATGAGGCAATGGAGTCTGGACAGTGCGGCGGGTTCGGTGTAGACGTGTACATTGAAGTACGACGAGTGATTTTTGGAAAATTTGAACATAGAAACCAATTTTCCCCACCAGAAAATAATTGGTTTGTTTTGTCTTAGGAACCTCCAAAGGAATTTACGCTGATAAAGCACCCTAAAGTTGTATGCACGCCGCATTTGGGGGCAAGCACACACGAGGCGCAAGTCAAAGTAGCGCAGGAAATTGCCAACCAATTCGTGGACTTCGTACAAGGGAGGCCCCTATATGGCACGGTAAACACTGTGATGCCATGCATCGAAACTGCAAAACATTTGACTACATCAGTTTTCATTGGATGCTTTTTATTAATGTTAGGTAAATGCACCTTCTCTAAACGAAGCCATGAAAACTGAGTGGAAATCATGGGCAGCACTTATGCGAGCCCTTGGACAAATTGCTTCTAGAATCTCATCGTGCAAATCCAAGCAGGAAATCGGTATTCACTTGCATAAACATGGTTAGTGTTGTCGTCGTATTTATCGTTTACTGGAATTGGCCTAGTCTTAAATAACGTCAGGAAACCAATGAACGAAACATTTTTTTCTTCTTTTGCATTACAGGGAAGGAACTGGATAAGGATGCGAATCTTTTGCTAACTTCAGGCCTGGTCGGAATTCTGGAACATTGCGGAGAAGGTGGAGTTAATCTGGTGAATGTGCCTGTCCTCGCCGCTGCTGCCGGTATCACGGTACGTTAAAGCATTGTAAAAGTATCGACGTTTTGGACTCATCTCTTCCTAGCTTTTGCCATAATTGCCGTTTTTGTTAGACCAAGGTAACATCCAATGCAGATGGTACAATGGCCGCACCTTCCGTAGAATTTGAAATAACGAAGGACGGTCAGAAGCACACACTAGTTGGTTCAGTCGAGGGCAATTTGCCCATGTTACTCGCCATTGATTCTGCCAAATTTAATGGAGGAGCTCCCCTTCGAGGAAACGTTTTGCTGTTTAAGAGCACACCAAATCAGAAAAGTCTCGCTTCTATCATAGGTATTTACAAAAATCTGAATTTCTACTTTCTACTGAATTTCAAGACTGTCAATTTGATATGTTAACTTATTTAATTACAGATGCGGTTTCTTCATTCGACATTCCCATAACGTATGCCAGTGAATCGGAATCGTCGGGTGGTGACAAGTGGTACATAGTTGGGATTTCCAAGCAAATGGATTCCACTGACAAGGTGTCCACTGCTTCAGCCTCATTTGTCGCACAAATAGCTTTGTAAAATCAGGATTTCGCGTGCATGTGTTTACCGGTGCTTTTGCTGTGGCCTTTGGAAGATATATTATCATTATGCAGGGAGTTGTAACAGTTATGGGAATAACTAATAATGCCAAATATTTTTATCTAAATAGCTAAATAGTCGTAATTACTTGATAGATCCTGGAATTCTTTAATTAGGTTTTATAAAAGATCGTTTGTCATTGTTATACAAGGTGCCTATTATACATTTTCTACAACCGTTGTTGTTAATCAAATACATATTGCAAGCTGGTCATATTTAGTGCCAAACTGGATGGTCACATTTGGTGGTGATGGTGCTGAAATATGCAATGATTTTGCCAACATGGTAAATAAATAATTTAACTTGACATGAATTTATACGAGTCTTTTATGTACAAATGAAATAATTAAGCAATGTTGAAGTAATGAAACCATATTCCATATGCATTCGAATGAATGACTGAGAAAAGTAATCAATTCATGCTTCATATTTGGGATATCTGTGCAGATTGGAAAATCACGTACAAATCTAACAAAACATTCATATTACTTGGACAATGCATGGCGTTTATTCTTTCCTCTACATTCCGTCTGAAAATTAACTCCCGTTATCTGCTCGTTATCATAAACAAGTCAAGCGAGCACATTTTCCCAAGAGTCGAATTCAAGGAACTTTTAAATTTTCCGGGCATCATGCAAGAGGTACGAATTGCCATCCCCACATTATGGATTCAGGAATATTCCGCATACAATAAAAAACGCGTTGTAGGAGTGATAAAAAGATCTTACCGTAGTGCTCCACTACGATGGTTGTACATTTTTGCTAATTCACCTTTCTGGCCACCTTTTCATTGGGAAAAACTTCCAGTTACAAATCGCATCAGGAAAACATACAGGATTTCTAACGGTTAAAGTCCACAACTACATTACCGCCCAATTGAAGATCGGCGCTAAAACTAGCCAATGAATAGCAGCGTTCCATTCTAGGTCTAGATATCAACCATATCCGATTTCGCAGCTGTTGCCTTCCATGTCGACTAGATGGCGCGCGCTTACCCCATGATTTGAAACAGCAGAACGTCAGATCTGACGAGCCAATCAGCTTCGAATTCGCTAGGTTAACATTCGAGCTTTTCAGCAAACCACTACCAGCCTGAGCAGTTTGCTTGAAAGGGTGCTGTTGCGGCACGTTCCCATCGCGAGTGAGGTCGTTGTTTGAACTTTCGTGTCGGTAACGTTAACGTTGATAAGATCAGATAGTGCAACGTTTATCGCGAACTTATCAGCGGGCCTCCGCGAAGAGGATAAGCCAGAGCGTAACGTTTCGTTGCAAACTTGCAAACGTCCGTTGCGATTCGAATGTTGTGTTCTGTGGATATTTGGTGCTCGACAACCGCATAGTTTGAATTACTTTCGTGCGCCTCACGTGGGATCTACAGCGAAAATGGACAACAAATTGGGCCTCAACAACAACCGCGGCTTCATCAACCTGATGTCAGACCGTTTGTCCAAAATCGTGAGCAAAGGACCTATCGCCGATGACTTCGATGTGGACGAACGACCGTTTGCCAGGTAAATAGGCCCTATCTTAATTGTCTGTAGCATTATCATACCTAGCTGATGTACGAAGTTGGTAACTTGGGGCTGCCAAAAAACGACGGTTAGAAACTCACAGGCACCGAAAAAGGCGTCGACTTTGTGAGCAAAGCATGCGGAATTAAAGGCGAGGATTTAAAAGTGGAATTCCACCACCTGTCCATCCGTTCGTTGAGCGTAGCCTCGCCTACCGGCCCACCAGAAAAACGGGAAGTTGGGCAGCTGCTGGCCAACCTTCCCTCAGTTTTTGTCATCCAAAATTTGAATGAAGTTCAGATTAGCTGCGTTGTTTCACGATATCGAGCTTTATCTTGCTCTAGCTTGTTTTTCACCGCATTCTGGCACTACCTCACATGGGTTTTGCCCCATCACATGGGTGTCACCAAAGTGGTAGCACGCTTAAGTTATACAACTGTCTGTTAGTGTTACAGAAAGTAAATGCGAAATTATGAATTGTAAAATTTCAAATTCCCAACCTCACATGGGTGTCACCAAAGTGACAGCACTCAGAAGTTTAAAAGGTACGGTAGTGCAAAGTTATATGCAAAGTATATAGGTATACAGGTATATGCAAAGTTCACAATTTCACATTTTCTACGGGACCCAGTTTCGATTTTTTTTTTCAAAATACTTGTTATAGCAATGAAAAGCTTGAAAGGTACTCCAAACAGTCTGGTACTAAAAGTAAATGTGATGTTATGAATTTCAAAATTTCACATTTATTGTACAATGTATGTTTACTGTGAGACCCACTTCTCGAATTGTTTTTTTTTACAAAATACAACGAACATGTCCCAATTGCTCTGGACTGACCGATTTCATGTGAACTTAAAGAAAATGATGTTAGTTTTAGGGACTGTAAATTTATACATAACCATGTGTGTATATAGCGACCTTCATGAGGCTTTCAGGGAATGCCATGCTAAGGAGAATTGTGCAATCAAATTACTGAGGCAGATTCGAACAAAGTGAAATGTAAACCTGTATGGGATGCAAATTATTCCGCAAACAGCGATAGCGAGCACTAAATGGGCTAACTGAATGTGGATTGCACTGGAGCAAGTATCTAATGCATTACCGCATGCATGCCTTGCTTTTTAAATCCAGTCGACAGGAAAATTCCTTTCCAGGCCGCGGATTTTGTACTATATCTACAGATACTCCTATTACTGCTTTCCTCATCTAATCTGCCTCAATTTCATTAAGACTTCCGGTAGTTTAATCATTAGCCGCGAAATTGGCATCAGCAGATACAATGTTTCCTAACTTCTCTCAGTCCTTGCGGGTTGCCAATTTAATTTTCCCTCGCAGATGACAGGAGACAAGGTAGCTGAAAGCTTAATTTATTCGAAAGTTTCATAAACTATTGGTGGCCATGCGACTGTAGAGGCAGAAAACAGTTTTATGTATGGGGCAACCTGACCAGTTAGAAAAAACATCCCATGGCCTAACAACGCTAAAGCGATAACTTTCATTCATTTCATTCATCCGTATTGGTGACTCAATTCCTTGCGCTTGAGGCTCATCAAACACAATGTATAATCGAAACTGTCGGCTGACTTTCTGGCTGAGTTTTGATGCATGCAGTTCAAAATTGCCTTAATAAATCTGTGGTTTTCCAATGTAATTCAGTTCTTTGAATCAATTTTGTCTTCATGGGTTTTATTCATTTTGGGTGCATTGAATCTTGTCCCTGTGGGGAAAAGTATTTCGCTCTGGCGTTTCCTCTGCCACATGGCTTTTCGGTTGTAAACTTGACGATTAACGTAATTAAGGTTAGATTTTTTTGTCTTCGTTTCGTTGTTTGACCGTTCATTGGAGGTAAAACCGCAGCCAGAAAATAAAACGTCACTCGAGTTGCGTGCCTCGTTAATTCGTTATTTGGCTGAAACCCGTTTAAAACCTTGGCCCAATTTATTATTTTTAATAGCGCTGGGCCTACCCAGCATATTAGAAGAGACTGCGTTATTATTATTACAATTATTATTGTTCTTATTACACATTCTTCGGGGTGCTCAGCGTTCATTAATGGCGATTTACGAGCGACCTTTCTCGGTTTCCAAAGGACGTTTAATTAAGGCTGTTTTTCAGTCTCAATTTGTCCCAACAGCCAGGTTCCATCAATCTGTTAGATTTAAACGGCGGTTAGCTGGGGAGTTAAATTTGTATGTCGGGCCCGCCGGTCCTATATTCAGCATTTGTGGCGCGATCCACTCTAAATAAACCCAATTTGTATAAAAAACTTAACAGACTTGGACGACATTCGATTTATATTAAGCATTCTTCGCTTATATCGAATTTCACGACGAATATTTTGTCGAAGGATATTGTAGTCATACACTTAATAAGCAGCGCCTCACTTAAATTGAACGAAATGGCTTCTTGAAGACAAATGTAGGTGAATTGGAAGGACACCCTGTACGCAAGAATAGTATCATTGTTCGCTATTAATGATTGGAAAGGCGATTGCAGGCCTAGATAGAAACGATTTTGATTTAAGGCGAGAATTGGACTAGATTCAGTCAGTCTGGGCGCCTATTTACATGTACATGCGCAATGCAAAGAAATAATTCAGCCTTTAGTTTCAGGTAAGACATGCACATGTAGGCTGCTGTTTAGATTTAGTGAATGCTCGCATTGACGCAAATTAATTGAGCAATGTTGTAGGCATTTAACGAAGCTATTAAGTCGAAGATTAGAAAAGGTGTTTGTCGGATTCGCCATTTTGATTGCAGTCTGGCTAAACGATGCCAGACAAACTACGCTAATCGCTGGTTTTACGTGTTCTTAATCGTGGATTAAAGTGGAGCATGAGCAATGGGTAGCTTAAACCAAATGCAGGTGGCGCTGATAAATAACAAATTAGTTCGATGTCTAGTCGAATGCATGTTAATTCACGAAGCAAGTTGCTCAGCTTAGGTCAATATTACGATTAATCCCAAATGCAAATGTCCAGTGAAATTTACTGTACTTCGTCGTGAATTCCAATGTGTACATTGCAGGCCAATGCACCATTTTACATTTCGCTGGCTACCGGCACAGCAGACATTTGCATCCCAGACGTACGTACGCGTGGTCAAGGGGCGCTGGTTGACTGGTCAAGGGGAGGGAAGGCGGATCCTGAGGCTCGGTCAAGTTCGTGTCTGCCATTCCGACAGTGCATTCAGACCAGGTGATCGGCTTCTGGATTCTCGTTTAGCTTAGTTTGTCTGAGAATTAACATTCTTCAAACCTGTTAGGACGTGTTGTTTGGGGTCGCTAGGTTTCTTGGGATTTCCTCCCATCTTCTTGGGTACCTCTCTGTTGCATGTGGAGATCCGGGCAACCCCTTTTTAAGTTTACAATGTATGTCGTTTTCAAAGATAAGCATACCTGGTTCAGAGGCAATGGAATCCTCGTTTCGGTGATTCATTAAGAAAATTTTGCAACGTCTGTAACTTTCCTCGTCAATGAACTCCTTCGACCTACATGTACCTACTCCAACAGCTGATCAGTTGAATGCCAGTGTTTTGGCACTGAGTCTAGGATGTGCGTAATTTTGATAGTGAGAATTGTGTGGGAAAGTAGAGGAAATTTTTTATTATTAATATTTATTTTGGACAATGTCTGCCCAAAGTTGATATTGAACTTGTTTGGGCTAATAACAATTACAAAAAAAATCAGATGAATGATAGATAATACGTGTAATCAAACAATTGAAAAAAGTAATCAGTAGGCCTACATATGAGAAATAATCATAACAAGGAAAATAATCAGTAGTTATGAAAATATAAAATCAAATACATGTAGGTTCTATTGTACGTTGAAGTTTTTATAAGTTAAGTTTCGTGACAACAAATAACATGGTTAGTAACAACTACTGTTTACAGTATAGGCTACTGTAAGTCCAGTCGGATAAGGATTATGAAGCCTTGTCCATACCTAGCGAACGTTTCCTATAGTATACATGGTTTCTGAAGGCATATTTTCACGAAACATGGTTCCTGGAAACAGATTTTCTCAAAATGTTTCCTCAAACATGTCTCCTTGCTAGAAATGTGGAAAACTTTTTGAGGAATCTGTTTTCAGAAACTGTACGCGAACAAGTTTCTTTTATCCTATGTTATTGATTTTCAGCATGATAATGTTGAAATTATGTACATGTCATTTCATTTTTTGTATCAAATTGGTTGTTATTGCTTTGAGTGATTTTCCTGAGTAAAATTGGTGGAATTGCACCAAACAATACCTTGGAATTCCAAAGGTTTTTCAATCTGCACAGAAATTTACTTTGTTGGGCCAAAAGATGACCGTTTATCACATTGGCCATTAATCACGACCAGATTTTTGATCACACCTGCATTTCCCACGAGATTGGGCACCTTACGAGCTTGCACACCTCAGAATTCCTGGAATTTTTTTCATCTGAAGAGGGCTGGGCCTAGCCTCAAAGTCAAGGGCGATCTCGAAATTCCCACCATCATGCATCCCGAAACCCCCGAAATTCGCCCTTGGAAGTGGCCAGACGTCCAAATTGGGAAGACTCAAGCAGTTTTCGTGCGCGTTGAGAATGTGAATGTCCCAAGGTGTTTTTGGCAACATCTGGGCGGTTGGCTTGGCTTGCCTTGCTCCAGGAGCACCTGTTTTTACTTCCTTCCGGCCTCACCTGCATCACCGCCATTAACTTAGCGATTACATATCGGTAATTACACGCTGACAACGGGGAAGAGGGTTTTTAAAATTTTCAGTTATTTTTCCATTTTTCCCCAAATGAAAAGTTGGCTATTTTTATACTGTATCTGTGTAATGCTTGTTTCAAGGTGTACCGTCATGAGTCATGCATTTTTGAGGAAAACCCGCCTGCCTCCAATTGCCGCGCTGACATCATTGATGCAGAATTAATCCTTTTAACATTGGAAAGATGACCAGCGGCTCGGAAACTGCTTGAGATACATGTACATGGACCTGGGCCCTATTCCACAAAAGTATGAGGTTGTACTTGTATAGGCATGGAGTCATACATGTACGTACAAGTGTTTGTTTCACAACAAAAATATTCTACACTATGTACATGTACCTTACAAGTTCATGTAGGATTCATTAAATCGAATGGTTAGAATTACTGATAATTACAAGAAGTTGTTGGCTATTAATTGTGGAACACATTACTACAATTTAATCGAATTGCAAGTTGTTGGATATTATTGGTGAAACACAATACTACAAGCCGGTCAAGCCCATATACTGTATCTACAGTCCATACATTTGTGACTTTTACACTGATACTAGCACATGTTTGTGAATTACATGTAGGGCCCTGGTGTACGAATCAAGTACACTATCAGTGTCAAGACTACTCGAATACCTGTAGATGTCACGAAAGTTTATTTATGCAACATGCTCGTACATGGTCAAGACGTCTCTGCATAACTTAATATTAGTTTGATTGCATTGCCCAGCGCATGCTAGTTCTACTTTCTGATTTGTAGGTAACGTAATTAATTGCACGACATGTTTTCGTTGTCCACTCGCAATAAATAGCTGGTCAGGTGGATTGCGAAATATCAAGTTGTACGAATTTCGGCCTGCCGCTCTAGTAATTTGCATTTTTTTGTCAAAGTGGCGGACTGTAGATTTGTCTGCTACGCGAATAATTGGAGAAATTAATCTTTATTTGAGTTTTTATGGTTTTGGCTGGAAAACATGCACACGAAGCATAAGCCTATATTGAGGATATATATATACTGTAGGATTCGGGCTGTTGGCCAAGCTTTATCGTCAACGCTCGTGTAAAACGCTTTCTCAAAATGTAAAACATGCGTCAACCTCAAATCCCAGTTTTCGAATCGTTTTTCTGGTCACTCCTCGATTATCTTGTACTCCTACAAGCTTCGGTCTTCACTTTTAACCGGTATTGTTTTTTGCCCTAATGGGAGGTGATTTTTCGAACAAATTCAGGTCCCCGCCTCACCTTTGCCAGTTTTTCGTGGTTACGCACGCTGCAGACCTTGGGTCAAGTGCACTCGAATGAAATTTGAAAATGATTCATCGCTCGTATTCCTGTTTCACCGTTAAATTTGGGAGAGACGAATTTGGGAAAAAGTGCAACGTCAATCTTACTGCTTTTTTACCTCGGTGTCTGGCTGGAGCGGCAGAAATCAGAACCACCAATAAAAACAGTCAAGAGATCCAACGTATAATTTTCGTGTTCAAAATGTTCCCTATAATAAATGGCGAAATTTTACCATTTTATCTGAATTTTCAATCACTACATACCCTATGATGAATGGGAATTTGACAGAAATACTGTTTTTCTATTAAATACGGTCTCCAAAAATGGGGCACGGCTTACACTCGATGGCGTCTAACAATCGCAGTTTTTTTCGAATTTTCCAGCGCTTTGTTAACTATATACCCAACGTTTTTATGCAGAAAATGCTAATACTGAGGCCATACCGAAGTCAAATCTAGATAATGGCTACAAACGATATATCTAGCGTGTCCCAGGAACACAGTAACGTTTTCCAGTGTTGCCAGTACGTGCTCTCACAATCCACTGCAGCAACCGCCAAAAGTGGTCTGTTCACCTAATTAATTAACAACGTGGTAAGTCACCACGATATTTAATTATCGCGTTTTTCTTTGGTAATTGGTATGTCCTCAGTATTGTCTAATGTATTACACGAAGTGTAATTATTACATTTCGTTAATTTAGATCCTTTAATACACATCAAAATGGTGTCCAAAAGATAGCACTACTATGCTCCTTTGAACAGAAAAGTTAGTGTTTGCAAAATAACTTGAAAATAGCGCTGCAAGTTGATATCTTGACATTACCGAAGTAAATATACATGTCTGTCAAAGTAGAAATGATAACAATTCCACATTATATCAAAAATCAACAATCAAGTGCTTTAGTGCTTTTTCTCTACTGGTGGTACTAAAATCCAGGTGCGTCTTACAATCGATGGCGTCTTGCATTCGATGAAATGCACAGTTAAAGATTGTTTATCGAGAGGTACATGTATTTTACTAGACAGAACTGAGGAAACAGTTTAAGTGCCAGCAACTTTCTTATTTATTATTTTTGATATTTAGGCTTTCTCGCATTGGTGCATAAACCTCGTTAAAAATCAGTAAGTCGATATGCAGGTCTGGAATTTCTATGCAAGCAACTGTCCACGCATGGCACGACAAATTGGCCACTGAAATTAATCTAGCCGTCCTGGATTTTTTTCTAGGGTGTGCTATTGGGCGGAAACCGCAGCACCACAGGTGGAGGGCAAGGGGGATGAGGATTGCTTTTCATTCTGAAAAATCGATGACCGTGTTTCATAAAATTCCAATTTGTGGTATCGGATACTGATTCTATAACCTGTTTTAATCGGGCGAACGAAGAACTGACCAAATCATGTACAGTCGATGATTAAACGACCAAACTTGGGTTTTGAGCGCAAGCACCATCAGGAATATTGACATCAAAACACGAAAATGGACCATTTCGGCTTAGTGCCTTGAAAACTACACCCTCGTGTTGCCCCAAATAGGGGTTGACCAGACAAAATAAGGGTCCCACGTCCGTGCTATTTTCGGCGATTTTTAAATAATGATGGTAAAGGGTCCTCCCAAATACCTATTGGAAAAACGGACCCCTGTTGCCAAATATAGATTGATCCTTCCAGCGTAGCTTACCGTCCACATATAGCGTAACATTGGGACAGACTGTATAAAGGAACCGGAAGTGAGAGTCCGCTAGTATTGCAAGGCTGCGTCTGTCGTTAACTTGGAGATCAATTAACATGTGATTACAGTTATCATTGTTAATATGACATTTTACTGGCATGGTTAGGATGTAGACTTGGCAAACATAAGCTTAACCTGTCGCAATGAATCAGTCTAGAGATGACCGAGGTTACGTGTATTTCTTGTCATGAACATGCCTCCACATGAGCTGTTTATGAGGCCAATTTTTCGTTATTGGGTGGTCTGCTGCTAGGCTTTCTTCGCCATTAATTATTATTCGAAAATTGTAGCAGCTGGGCAAGCTTCGTAGTATGCAAAAACGGATCGAAATTTGAGTTTAATGTTAATGTAGCAATAAAAAGGTCGGACTTGGTGCATATAAATTATCCTTAGAATAATCGAAGTGTTGTAATTCAAGTTGACTGCATAGATATTAAAGTTGATCCTCGATTGATTGCGCGCGGTTTGCATGTGAACTTGCGACTCTTGGCTAATTTTCAACCAATTCGACGAATTTGTTTGTAAACTTTCATATCATTTGGATAAGCTGTAGATGATGGCATGGTTTCAAACTCAGAGGTACAAAACTAATGGTAAAATAGGCTGTTATCAACCAGCTTTAAATATCTCTTATGGAATATGGCTCACTGGCTATATGTCGTTAAAATTTCGTAAGCTTAAGTAGACAATCTCTATTTAAATGAAAAATAGCCTACATGAACATGTAGAAAGGAATGGCACGTAGGCTACCGATGTATTCTGTTGTTTTTTTCCTGAGAAATTTTGAGGAAATTACTCATTCGCAGTTCCTTTTAACTATTTAAAGTGAAAGCCTGGGAAAGTTTTCTATTATTACAGTGAAAGCCCCCTTCGTTTTCTCCAAAATTTCGAAGACTATTAATACACCGTGACCCCAGGCCTGTAATTTCCATAATAACGATGAGAGGGTCACTGTTCCCTAGCTCGTACTTCGTGCAAGTGATTTGACAACGCTCTTATAAGAAACTGGCCATCATAATTCGTGTAGGCAGCGCTTAATTCACCATCGAAATGCAATGTTAATAAATTTTGGCTTGGTCAGTAGACCGTGAAATCTTTCTGGTTTTCGTGAAATCTCCCATCAGCTTGACACGCCTATGTAATGCGTAATAATAGCTTAATGCCTACACTAGTAAAAGTGCAGAGTGACGTGTGCGTGCAAACCATTGTATATGCAGTACACAACGTATAGGATCTTCTATAATCTTAATAAGTGAAGCTACAGTGTGTGTTGGTTTATCACGCGTTTTTATTACTACAGTCAATACATGTGTATTGTAAGATTTCGTTGACCTTTTCACTGACGTTATTGTAGAGCACATTGCTTTGTGGCCTTGCTTCGTCAAAGTTCCAAAGCCAGCGTCACATCACTTAATGTATTTTTGAAATTGTCTTCTCATGATTTTTTTTTCCTGCAAAAAAAAATGGCTGTGATGATAATATTAAATTTGAATGTTTCTTTCTTTAAATGTCTCAGTGGAGCTATGTGCACTATAAAAAAAGCATTTTAAACTATTTTTCTTTCCCAAAGACTCCTAAAACGTTTAAAATACACCTGTAGTAATAAAAGGATAAATTTTCGCCACAGGCTTCTAACAAATTACAAATGTATGTTTTTTTGCAGAAAATCTAGCGTTGTTCGTTGCATGGCACTGCACATGCCCTGGGTGAAGCCAATCTTTTATCAGCTGCAATTTGAGAGATATATTAATCCCAAAATGCGAAATACATGTATGAATACCGGGAAATTGAGGAAACGCCTCTCTGACTATGCAGTTTTTCGTTGCATTCCTTTTGCAACAGAAACATTCAGCTTATTTAATTAGCTAAAACTGGTGAACGATGCCTTGTTGACTGCAAATTAACTGCAATATTGGTAGCATGTTTGGAAACTGTCGAAATTAACGATTTTCGGAACGTTAGTTTCGCATTTCGAAGTAGTTTAATTGTTTTTTTAAATGTAGTTTAGTAGTTTAATAGTTTAAATGTTTTTACCCTGCGTTAGTTTTGCCTACCTTTTCGGGTTTTTACTGGTTGTTATATATAGGTGCCGCAAGGTGGCGTTAAGACCTGATGTGAAGAATGGGAAGAGTACGTTGTTACAAGGTTTCCCCCACACCTGGAAAACCTGTAATTGTCAGGGAAATTGACAAGGTCTGGAGAAGTCAGGAAAATGAATTTGCTTAGAAAAAGTCAGGGAAATTCGGCAAATCGATAATACATTTTACTTTACTAGTTATTTGTTAACACGAAAATCATGAGATGTCACGCATTTCCGTGGAAAAAAATAGTAATGAAATAAATAAATTTAGAATTAATAGACATATGGCAATGTAGGGACTTTACCATTCTTTACATTGCCTTATGTCACATTTGTTGCATTTACTCTGGTCAGGGTGGTCAGCGAAATGGATATTATAACAGGTGACATGGTATAGTCAGCGATGTCTTCACAAAATCGTCACCATTATCGGCATGATTTTCACCCCCTTTCCCTCATCATTGATCGAAATATTGACGAATTTGCCTAATAATCAGATCAGAAAGGATGGTGGTCTTTTACACAGTTTCAAAACATTTTCAAAACAAAGATCGTCTCTGGCTGGATGACGGTCTGAGATGATGGATTTTAACCCACATTTTTATATAAGAAATTACTTTGCATTTGTTGACAATCCTCCCACCAGTCGTCTTTGACCAACCCCAGCGATTCTGTGATGACATAATGCTTGAACGTTCCCATAACATACTAAGGCTGTTTGCAGTCGAGGTGTAAATTCGTCCACAGTACTATGTCCCGACACCCTGGCCAGAGGCTCGGGTGTCCGTTCGTGGTGGGGCCCGAGGGCAAAGCCCTCCGAAATTTAGCTGTTCTGTCGGATCCCTTTACGGGCGTGGGTGGCGTTTTTTAGGCGCACTTCCCATTGAAACGGATTCTTCCTTGGCAACACTAGTAGTGTCATGGCTGCCGTTCATGATGCCTGTCGGTTGGGTCAATAACCATGGCCGAGCTGGACCCCAGTAAACCATGTTGTCGCTAAATTCGTAGCTTCTTTTTAACAAGTGACTGGAAACCTGGAAAAGTCAGGGAAATTCATGTGAAATGATGGCAAATTCATGTGGCAAATTGATTAGTATAAGTATCTCACAAAGAAGTAACATTTTTGATCCTGTTTTTCTAAAAATTTCAATCATGGCGTTTTCATCATCATTAACATTTTCTATTATTTCTGCTATTTTTTTTTTAAATGTCACTCACGACTTTCCTAAATATTATATACGGTAGTTGGCTACTTTTCAAATTTTTATATGAATAACATTTTCATCAAAAAATTCCCCACGAAGTTTCCATCATTATAAATAATTTTAAAATTTCGAGTGGTCCACAAAAATGCAGTGTGTAACACATTTATTAAAAATCCATTATTTCATGTAATTTTTCAAAAATTTCACATATGGCATTCACTTAACTTTGGGCTAAAATTCTTCATTTCATGATCTTGAGTTTCTAAAATTTCAACCATATGTCACTTTCGTAAACATTGTTTTAAATTGTCTGGAAATTTTCCAAAAAGTGTCTGGAAAACCTGGAAAAGTCAGGAAAATTGAATTGAAGTTTCGGCCAGTAACCCTGTTTTAAATTCGGGATGAGCCGACTGTTTTCACCCCATTTTAGGGGTGCGTGGACACGGCTGGCCGTGCGGGGGGTCAGCGTGGGCGATTGTACAGTTGGACGAATGGGGGACACGTGTGCAAACACATTAACATAGCCGTTATATTCCACTCACTTTTTTTTCTGAGAACGCCGACATCAGTTGACCAGCTTTGCTGGCTTGCTTCTCTGGCCGAAATTTGACAATCATCCAATGTCTCCTTTGTCCAAGGTTCCTGGAATTTTCCCCACATTTCCACGATGTCCCCTCATCTGCTCCAATTTTAAGAGCCACTTCCGTCCACCCAACTCTCCATGGCTTCAACATTACCAGATTGTCAGTTGCCCCATGTTGGCATCACCCGAATTTTCTCACGCTTTACTAGAATGTTCCAGTAGCAAGAAAGTGTCGAGATTTGCAACACGTTTCCGGAAAATGTGGAGATGTACACATGCATTCAAACATTTTATGGAAATTGACCTCGATTTCGAAAGTTTTCAATGCAGAATTGCAGAGTTGTCTACCGGTTATAGACGGTTAAACTCTAGGAAAAGTCATTTCTGGAATGTCTGAATTGCAAAAATTTTGATCCAGAAATGACTTCTCCTATACTAAAATGAAATTCAGGTCATGAAAATCATGGAAAAGGATTATGGAATTTTTACTTTTGATTGGGTTGAGATCCATCATCCAGTTTTGCAGAAAATTCCGCCTATGACGTTTTTTTGGGCCAATGATCATATCATCACTTTGGTAAAGGATATGTTTTTGAAAATCGCTATTTATCGTAGTGATTGTCTACAACTTCAACGGTCCCATAAATAAACATTGAAAATTTTCTGAAGCCATGAAAAACTCATTAAAATGTCATGGAATTTGCAATAAATTTCATGGCGCTCCTAATTGCTTCTCAAATAATTCGGATCCACACTATTGGTCCAACGAAAATGTACAACCAAGGAGGTGGTAACCTCCTGATAAATTGGGTGTATCAAGAATGGATTTCATCCTCATACATGTATAGCACAGGGCATACATGTATCTTAGCTTACAGTCCTTACTTGAGTTGAATGGAATGAACGAATCTTTTGAATATCACCGGATTTATTTTAGATATTCCTCATCACTATTTACTAAGTTGCAACTGTAAAAGCCGTATAGCCTTTATAAATTTCTCCAAACATTTAGAAATGTATACGCAATTCGATGCACTTCAACATTCCGATATTCATCAAACTAGGAACTGTCTGAACGGCTTTATCATTTTCCATCAGCGTTCTATAACTAGGGGAGGATTCAATTCTTCGCAGCCTTTGTGCTACCTTCTTTACTTTCAAGACGCTATAAAAGTTATTTGAAATTTTCAATAACTGTACAGGAGTTCCTGGAGGCATATGTGAACTCAATTGAATGCCTGCTTTTTCGCTGGCTGATGTCCCACTCGTACGTTGACCACATGCCCAGGGTACGATTGAACCCACCTTCGCCTAATCGGTAAACAGGTTGCGATTCATGCGCCGTTAGAATCGAATGAAAATATTATAATAAATTGGTTTGCATGAATTGCCTCTTACCGGTTTCAAAAGCGAAAAATGAATTAAATTGCTGATAAACGCTGGTTAAAAAATTGAATTCTTCAACGTGCGGGTCTACAGGCTAATGCCTCTTTCTGCTCTCCTTACCATTTAAAAAAGCGAAATGCTCTGATACACATGCAGGAATTAGTCGAACTAATAACACGAGAAATTATTATCGATTTCAACTAAATTTGCAACGGTGCGCGCCATTTTTCATGGCAAAAAGGTGAAATTGCAGTTTTATGCTTTGTCCGTTTTCCAAAACATTATAGTTACACGTTTTGCGTGATTTAACAATTTCTTGAAATCACGCAAATCCTATTTTTACACCATTTTACCATTGTTGGGCACTATTTTGCCTTCTAGGCATTGCGCCCTTTAAGCCCTATCACCAACCAGCCAACACCATTTTACCACTCAAATGGTTTGTACTGTAAACCTGTACACCCTGTAAACCTAAGATATGACAATTTCGTTAAAACTTCCAAGTTTTAAAATATGACTGTTTATGAGGAGCACTTCTATGCACATGGCTACCGCGTAAATGTTTTTTTTAAAATATTTTTTTAAACTGAATAAATTTAAAAAAAAAATGTATGCAAAGTGAGCAGTGCACAGCCCATGTCTTTGTTTGCTAGCTCAAATATGTTTCACCTAGATTGCGTTTGCTAATTGTTTTTATGCCCCCAAAATGGACCATTTTACGTCATTTTAATAGCGAAAAGCTATTAACTGTCTTCAAGAATTTTTGATTTAGGCCAATTTCGCCGATATTTGATTAGCGACTTGGCTATTACTTCGTTGTTGCTACGACAGTGTTGCACCGTAAATTACATTGGCGAAAATCGGGCGTTTTTATAGCGCGAAAATGTAGGTCGTTCAGGTTGATTACGGTTCAATCTCATTGTTTAAAAACCGAAATAAGTCCGTAATAAGCCGAAAATTAATGGCGGCCTATATACGTTTAACACGGTTATGATTTACTGCCTTTTAATTTAATTAGCGGGCAACGCAATGTTAGTTGCCGAAATTAGTTAAAATGCAAAATGCCAATGCCATCTAGGGAGAGGTCGTTAATCGTATTAATGTACAGGTAGCGAAAAATAATGCATTATAAAAGTAGCAAAATACCGGTTTATCATACAAAACTGTATCTCATGAGACTCCATCAATATATGATGGCTTATAATCATACACCAGAGGGCAAGGGGTGGGTTTTAATAATGAGTGCAAGTGCTAACGTCACTGCAGGTTTTAATTGATCCCGTAAAAAGATAATGTGAGCACAACATTTTCTTTAAATTAAGAAAACTTTTTGTACAACACTTCTTGAAGTTTATAATGTTAATATTGAAGTTGACGTGGCCAAACTATTCCTTAAGGGTCATTTAGTTTTGATTAAGGTTAATTACTTTATGGCCATTGATGCTGTACTCCAAAGTGATACTTTACAGCAAACTTGTGGCTGCTGATGATGGGTGAACTTTGTGATGTACACTCATAGTGCAATGAAATGTGATATTGAGCTTCTACTTTCAGAACTATCATTTTGTTTCCATGTTCAAATTTGCAAGGTCCTAATTCGAATGTAAATTAAAAATAGGCGCATAGGCCTACACAATAATCTAACGGTGTTTCGCGCAAGAACAATTAAGATCTGAAAGTGAATATAAATCGTTTGATTAGAAAATTCAAACGTGAATTTTCAAACCTTGCAGTTAAATTCATTAAAACATTTTTCACTTTACAAATTCTTGCAATAGTATTTTAACACAGAGCACTAGTTCAGAATGCGAATTATGTTATGATTTTTCTGAAATATTTTATAAACTTAGAGTAAATTACTAAAGCAAAACTTTTTTAATCATGTTTAATTTTTTATAACTTTTCAAAGCAATTAAACAAATTGATTATTCAGTTGGGTGGCAAATACCCAAGTACATTTTTGAACAACAACAACAACAACAACAATATGAATAAGAATAACGACGTTATAGAAGTATTTATGAACGAACTCTACTGTATATCAGCGCAAGTCTGCCATGTTCAGCCATAAATGTCCAATGCACCCTTGACCATTTTGATATGTTTTTAAAAATGTGTGGGCCTATCCTAATGCATCCGAACAAAAACGCGTAGTACATGGATTGTTAATTGTTAATCAGGTTTGAAATGATTGCTTTTGGCTATTCATGAACTTGATTCAATATAACTAGCGCTCTGACAATTACGTTTGCCTGGCATGCATGCCACTGACCCCTTACAAGATGATGGTCTATTTAATATGTGACGCCATATGAGTGCATTCCTACCATTTAAGTTTTTTTTCTTTATGGCCACCCGAATGTGAAGTTGTGATGTTTTTTGACACTAAATTGCTTAGGGTGCTACTTAAGATTGTTTGATGGACACCAGATGGATCCACGTATATGGCCAGGGACAGTAGATGTCAGCATTTTACCACTACGTGCTTAATGAGCAATAAATGGGAGGATTTTAGCCATTTAAACTTGGAAAATTACACGGTTAACACTGTTGACCAGCATTAAGATTAAGGTGCTTAATTTAATGTCTGTTTGCATTAGGATCTGATGGTGTTGTTAATGGGCATCATGTGACTTTACATCAATTTAGCGAATGCTTATCAGTAATTTGAGAATGGAGAAATAAGTGTAATTTAACGGCGGCTCTTGTCTTCTTTACGGTTATTAGAAGGTTAAAATGTGTTTTAATCAACGATGTCAATTGATAATACAGTGCATCACTGTTAAATCTGTCTATTGCGGAAATGGGGTGCAAAATAGGAATTGCAACTTGTTATAAACTTCCTAAGCACTTATATAGTATAACATAGCTTATAATGCTTATAAAGTTAAGCTAAACTATTTTTTTTGCTCCATAATGTAATTAAAAGCAAATACTTTTACAATAATGTTAATTAACATTGCCTCGATTACGTTAGTTGATTATTTTGTGCAACCAGCTTATGGACAAGATAAAACAATCTGTCTTTGTATAAATATTGATTGTTTTATTTTTGTGTTTAAAGAAATTGCTCATCAGAACCTGTAGTAATTCGGAATAAGGTTAATGTTCTGTATAGTCTTGAACAGCCAGTCTTTTGATTTTTTAGATTTTTTTTTTTTATAATGCCTCAAAATAGTGTAATAGCATCAGATACTACTAGTCCTCCATGATTATTGCATTGAAGTCGTATTAACTCTCATTGAAGTGTTGAGGTTTGAAATATAATAATTGGTATATGGCGACTTAAGCCCCCTTTTGTCTCAATGGTGCATGGTGCTCGAGCCTTGCCCAGAAGGACGCTAATTTATCTAAATGGTGAGAAATTCAATTAATTAGCACTGAGACCATACTTTCATTGAAGTCACGTATTAGACGCATTATTATATTTCAGTTTCAATTGTGATAAAAACGATAGCTATGCCTATTAATAATTTATCTAGGAAATTTATTTCTATTGCTATATTTATTATTAATTTCTCTACTTTGTATCCGGAATATTAATTTTCCTCCCCTATGAACACGCAAAGCTGGGTCAACCGGTTGTTTGCTTTTCGACCTTTTGCATTTGTCATAAAAACCATAAAAGCTGCGGTTCGACAGCTACTGGGAAAAAACCACCACATTTGTAATTTTTCATCAGTCTATATTTTACCTTAATTTCGTTGTAATTGCCAACAATTTCGCCTAAGCGTTCAGATTTAATCTTTTTCATTTTTTACTATATACACTACTGTACATATCTCGCCTCATTTGTTTTTGTATACGTTTAATCATTGTAGAAGGCCGACTTCGATACAAATGGTTATTAATTATCTGAGTGTTCAAGTAGTTTTAGGAAAAATGCAGGATTGTTGGGGATTTTCCTAACATAGGAGTCGTTCTGGGAAATTAATTGGAATTGATCACTGGTAAACTTGTTCGGGTAATGCAGATAAACCAAGTTAATTTGTCAGTATAATTCAAATAAGACTGAGCTATATGAGTACTGGTTGTTTTTTAAACTGAGACTGCAGAACAAAAAAAAATTGAATATAAAGTAAGATTCCGAAATTGTTAAATTTTCAAAGAAACTGTGAGGATAGAGCCTAATTCTGTCGAGATCGATTGTTTAGTAGACTAAAAATTATGGCGAAGCACATGTAGATTCACATTCAAATGACTTTATATCGGTTTGTTCTGCTTTCGATTTTCGCCCTCGAATAAATCCAAATCCCAGCTTTAGTTTTCTCAATTTGCCCTTGAATCTTGGCAAAACATAATATTCCTCAACCCAATTTTATAAGCACTAATGTAGTGCAATAAATACTGAACATTCAGTTCTCTGAAATTATTCTAAGAAAACCCGAAAATGTCGGCGAGTGTTTTTATGTTATGCTGACGAGATTATTTTGACTTTAATTGTAATACACATTTTTATGCATTTTTGTTAATTTTAATGCATTCTCTGTTTTTTTTTTTTGCAAAAAAATCAAAAACGCAGCTGTTGCGAACGACCCTTTACTTCTTCCAAGTTCATGTTTGATAAATGACTTCTTGAAGGAAAATTTTTTCGAGCCCATGCAACGATATTCAGCGCATTATTTATAATTTAATACACGTGCTATTATATTGACGATCCATGCTCGAATTAACTCGCACCTGTTCAATAATTTCGGACACGACTTTTCATGGGCTACGGTGGTGAGAGAGAGCACATGGATGACCCTCTGACCCTGAAAACGCCTATTCGCCCTTGCGTTGTTTTATCCGGGCCCTTATCGATTAAAATCGTGATTTGGCTGTTGGTAGCAAATATGCACAGGTGCTTCGAGATTTATGCTTTCTGCGAAATAAAGGCTCGCCTGCAGGGTAGTTTCAGTAATCACGAACCTGATGAACCTTTAGGCTATTGCAAGGCTCTTTTGCAAATTTTGTTTTACATTATTACATGATGTACTACGCAATTGTGCCTTAACTTGGTCGGTGAATGAATATGCAATTTGCATGCAACACGTAAAGTCAGAAGTAAATTTTGAAAGGAAGTGAAAGTCGCCATCTTCGTTTTTGTGTAGCATTCGACCAAACAGGATTGATTTCCCTTCACTTCATATATGTGCCAAATTGTGATTTGCAATTCGGATATTCTCATAGGTGTACCATTATCATTTCAATCATTGGCTTTTAATTATATCTTTTAGTGACAACGTGTTTTTAATGCATGCATTTTTTAGGCGTGTAATTAATTAATTTTGCATGCTCTGATTACTTAAAAGTAAAGTTGCATAAGTATTCTTAATTGGCATATGTGTAAATATAGGTGATCATGCATGCAGAAGGTGGCAACATGATTTTTCATCACGTGATCACTACTATTTACTATCTATAAACTATCAAACTATATCTAACTATCTATCTATTTGCAGCACTAAGTTGAAATACATGTACATGCTCTTCGATAACCATTATATGTTAAACATGAGCTCGCATACTGTATAATGCAAGTGAAGTGCTATAGTGACTACCAACAACACGAGTTATTGCAAGTGTTTTCATCGTCTATTAAATTAACTGGGGCTTGGTGCAACCGACTGTTCTGATTTTGCAAGCAACCTCAATGTGCAATTTGCAAAATAAGAGTATATAACGGAACCAGGCAGCTGCATGATTTCTAATTGCCCCGGCTGAAAAACTTCTCTGGCATGAGTGCACACTTACCAAAGTTGAGGTTTTGCAAAGCCTTTGATTGATACTGTGGCATGGTATCTACGAGCGACATCTGGTCCATAATTAAGCTGAATTTTAATTCTCAGCTGGCTTCAATGAGTCGCCTTTGCTGGGCTTGACACCTTTCGCACTTGGCCAAATGTAGTCAGGTTTTCTGCCTCCCAGATTAAAAAAAACGCTTGCCTCCTTTATGAAACACGGCTCGCATGAATAATTCCTATATATGTACCGTTGGCTGGGTTTATAACCTGTTAATGGGCGTGTCCGAGCTGGAAAATGTTGATTTTTCCAGGTAGACAAATTAAGAAGCAATTCATACACACGCCTTTAATGGACACTTCGATGTCAACTGCTTGCACAATTCGCACTGTCGTGCTCTTTTAAGGGTATATATGGGAATCTGAAACAACAAGAACAAAATTAATGCAAGAATTATAGACACTGGCAATTATCTGGTGCATTCCATTATTAATGTCTGCAACAGACCCTGCAACAGCAGGTCGACAGATTCATCAGTTGATTATAGGTGTGCAGGTTGACTTGTGTTGCCAAGCTGATGTGCAAATTGAGACTTGCGATAGGGGTCTGTAGAGGGCGCAAGCGTCGACTTTTTTCTACTTTCCCCAATGTTTGCAAAGTGTTAACATGAGTTATTAAAACGTTACAGCTGTTCAAAGTATGGCAGACGGTTTGCTGTAATGCCACGCCAGTTGCAAGTGTACGTCTCATACTTACGCCTACTGCACTGTAATGCATGTTTAAGAAACATATTTCGTGATTTAGTATCCAGGAAACCATAATTTTGACAATACGTTTTCCATGGGGTCTGAATGCGTGATGCATGCGCTTAAATCGTGCATGTTATGGCAGTTGACACCCACGCCAACGCTGCCAATCTTCCTGCAGCCTCGCAAAATCCACGCATGGGGTCGCGCAAATTGATTTCACTTGGTGGAATATAGCACTCAAGAATTATCGTATGTTGTGAAATATGGATGCCCATTTCTCCGCCTCTTAGCATCGAATGAGATGTTTGCTAAAATGTTGACAGTATATGGGCGGTTTATACGTATATGTGGCTTGGAAATGACAGATTTCTACAGTTATCTCTGCAATACATAAATACATGTACTAATTGCACCATCATTCGACATGTCGGCCAAGAAAATGCTTTGAGATATACAGTTCATGTATGATATCACTCCAGCAAGGCGTGATGCAACCGGTTCATATTACTTCTGGGAATTTCCCTCATGTATGTACGGTATTGCTTTTGGCTGGACCATGATTATATGCTAGACTAGGTTCGCACTAATTGGTACTTCCTAATTATGTTGAGTAATTGGCATATACCTGGATCTATAGTTCATGTGTTGATACTTGTTTTTCTTTCTATTTATAGGTAAGGAATCACTGTTTGACTAGCTGATGTGATCAAAAGTTGGTAATTATTGCATGACTAAGAGGATTGTTAAAAGTGAGATCATTGCATGACATGGTGAACGGTTAAATGTGAGATCATGTAATGTGTACGTGTCGGTTGCAACCCTCACGTCCTTAAAGCTGGTTAAATACTGTTACTAGACTGTGTGTTTACACTATAAAGTATACAGTTTTGATTATTAATTCGAAACTGTTTTTCCTCCTGCAGTAGTACAGAATTGGTTCGGAACTGGTATTATTTCCAGTGAAGTTTTATCTTCAGATTCTGTCACACGTTAAATGTAACATCAGTGGGTTAGTTTAGCACTGCAATATCAGCAGTGCATAGAAAGCTTTTATGAAATTCAATTAGCATTTGATAAAGTTTGCATAATCGAGAGTATACGATTGCATTCTGGACGATTTTATCATGGCTCAGTCATGCTAAGAATAAATTTTATACAGGGATAACCATGAGATTACATTTTTCGGCCTTCAGTCCTAATTATTTATCATGTTAATGTTATGACAAATGTTGTATTTCATCATTTTTTCATGAAATAAATTTTATCTCGATGGAACAACACCGGTTCGCTTTGTAGTTATCAAAAACAATGCCAAAATATCATAGCGATGGCGTTTTGCAGCGATAAATTTGCGTTGAAATTGAAATTACATGTATCACAATCTCGATCAGGAATAACTCGATCAAGAATAACTAATTCTTTTCATGCCGACTAGATTGTAATCTCACTGATAACCTAGCAAGTTTATTCCTTTAAATTCCATTGCTTGTACATGTACGACTCCAAAATATTTTAATTGCATTGAACTTTTGGTTTTTATTTAAAGTTTACGTAACGTTTACCTAGCTGATAATTCGACCTTTTCCTACTTTTTCTCCAAATTTCATTGAAGACAAAAGTTTTATTTGTGCATTTCAAGGGTTTTTCTCTTTTAACTACAAGCTAATGAGTAATTTTAGCTTAAAAACGGTTAACACCCGCAAAAACAAGTACATTTTCAGACGACCCCGAGTCCCCGAACTTGGAGTAAATTAACTGCAAGAATGATACGAAGCATAACAATCAGTGTCGAGAAGGTGAAAGATTCCTTGGATACTTATTTTAACTAAAATGATTCAGTGAAAACTTAACCAGGGTTCCCTGATCTGTAAAAGCTGGAATTGTCAGGGAAATTGAAAAGACCCGGGAAAGTCAGGGAAAATGGATTTCTTTTGAGTATGACAGGGAAATTCAACAAAACATCTAGGGATGAATTTAATAATGAAATTGTCAAATTAAAAAAGAACTAATGCAAATTTGCGTTTTCCTTACGAAAATGAGTTTTATCTCCTTTAACATTTAGGGTGAGACATATGTCTTGGCCTCTCGAATATCTTCTACATGGCAACAACATTGCGTGTGACATTGCACGTCAAGTTCTTGATGCGTGCGAATTTAAAATTTTAACCGTTAAAGATAGGACAAAAAGTTTAATTAGAAAGTTGTCGAGCGTCGTAAAATTAGTCTAGTGTGTGCATTTGCGACATTAAGTTACTAAACGTAAAGTTACAATTGTTAAGTTACAACTGTACGTTTCTCAGGTATTGCACAAATGCATTGCAGGAATGCTTGCGGAGGCTTATTTGGTACTGTATATCACGACTTACATAATTAATGGTCACGTTATGCACAATTAATTAAATGGACGTTTTGTTTGTGCATGAATTAATGACGTCGAAGCTAAACTGAGAACTGGCATGGTACCCAAAAAAGAGCAGTGAACTTTCCCGCAATTCATTAGTTTAAAACAGGGTTGCATAAAGTATATGCTTAAAATAAACTTACTAATTGTAAGAACTTGAGATATTAATATCATGATCGAAATAGCTGTACCATTTTTAATTGTCCAGTTATATCTCAACAGATATCTCAACAAATACCTCAAGTTCTTACTACACCGATCACCAAGACGATGTCTATAAATTGCTACCTGTAACTTTGCGATTGACAAATAAATGCTTCAAACCCCATTGAAAATTGTTTGAGGTCATGAAAAAGTCATTAAAATTTAATGAATTAAATTTGCAATACCAAATCCAGTAGACACCCTAGCAAAACGGGCATTTTCTCACCATCCAAACTACAGCATTTTTGGGGAACGACCCAGCTAGTCGATAGCGGCCATTGGCCCTGAAATGGCCTTAGAATACCTTCATCAAGCGACCACCTTAATTTTTAAAGTTTTTGCAAGATTTAATTATCCAGGAAAACGCCAAAAATCGAAGCGGGCAGAAATTAATGTTTTTTTTTCTGTATCGGTGGCCATAAATTCCAGGGGTGGGAAGGACTAAGGAGCGGTGGATCGCGAACGAGCATCGGAAGCTGCTGATGAAAAGGCACCGCCACAAACGAATGCTTTCTGGTTGATTGTTTTAATTGCTTGCAATTGTTTTTGTGTATCGGCTGACTGGTGAACGTGTACTTGTACCTGTACCTGCTAACTCCGACCTTGCCACACGAATTCGCTTCTTCGCCACAGAATGTGGGTCAGGGTCGAGCGGACGCCGCCTTACTAAATTTGGCGAAGTTGCTGGTGGCAGTGCACCACCCACCTGGCCCGGGCCTGCTAATTACGCTGGCATTTTGGATTTTTTCTCCAAGTTTTGAACCAGGGCAATGCAGCGCCCCTCGTGGATGCAACCCGATGCGGCGCCGTGACCTTCAACGCTCCTGGTCGTGAGGGACTCATTTGCACTTTTACACCCCGTACCATCCGAAAAGCGAGAATTGGTAGCACGATTTCATCCCAGATCTAATCAGCTGGTTTTCGACCACGTGGGTTTGTTGTGATAACTCTGGCGCTGGGCTGGGCGTTGGTTCGTGCTTTTCGCCACTTGGGAGGTTACCAAATTCAAGAAGCTTGGAATGTACTGTATACTGGTTCGGCGATGAATCTGGAATCTGCTTCCAGCTTCCGAAAAGCAGGAAACTTTCCATGCAACCCTCCTATTTTGGGTAATTTTTGGAGGGCTGCATGGAAGTTTCATGCTTTCCATTGCATAATTTTGGACGATTTTTGGAGGATGGCATAGATGTTTTCTGTTTTCCAATGGATAATTTTTGACGTTTTTTGAAGAGTGGCATGGGAAGTTTCCTGCTTGCAATGCATGATTTTTACACCGAATATAATAATATTAATAAGTTGTTTATTGCATTGCGCAATGGTGCACAAGGGATTCGAGTGGTCGAGTGGTAGCGCACTGGCCTCTCGACCCAAGGGTTGCGGGTTTGCATCCCAGCGGAGGTCGGCGGGAAAATTTTGGGCAGGCGATTTTCCCTGTGTGGCGGCTCTTTCGGATGAGAGTTTAAACCGAGGTC
>JAQGAF010001825.1:0-27186 GCA_034687865.1 Kryphioiulus occultus
GCATTAAGTTTCTCAAGTTACTTAGCCAGCCAAAATGTTGGGGTCAGATGTAGGGCAGACATGCGGGGTTCAAACAATGACAGACAATTCCGTGTAAATTGTAATGAAATTGGCAATTTCACAATAAATACTTATATAAATTTGATGTTTTCGTAGGAAAATTTGTATTCTATTTCCTGTTTTATCTAACAGCAAATAACTCTAGCATTCCTTACATTGGCATTTATATTTTTGCATTTTCAGTGGTCAGAGCGGTCAGGGAAAATTTATTTCAAAATCTGGAAAAGTCGGGGAAGTTAAAAATTTCATCTCTGGGATACCCTGTATGACGTTTTATGAATTTAAAAAAACACAAGCTTGACATTTTTATAAAATTTGATGACGAGTATTGGGAAATTAAAATAATAAAAATAAGGAGCCTATAACATGTATAGAAATATTGTATACATTGCGCCCCAAAAACCAACCAACCAAATAAATGTTTGGCATATTTGAAGATGTTAATGGAGTTTGAGAAAAAAATTTTGGGACATGAAGTTGTTGATTCAGAAACTATATATATAAGTATAAATATATATAATATCTTATGTAATATATATAATATAAGTTAACGTGTTTTATTTATAAGTACATACTCTTCGGATCGCATTTTGAAGGGGAAATTTTGGCAACATTGATCATAACTTTAAACTTTTTTATTAGTGCAACTGCTTGTTTCAGTAAAACCAAAAGCCTACTGAGATGTTAATAAAGTGTAATATTTTTTGCAGGAATCATGATTTATACCAGTGTTATTTCATCGGATTAAAGGTGACAGACGATGATGCAACAGATTAGAACAATGCCGTGGAATACTAATTTAAACTAGCCCAGGTGAAAATAACGCCAACTGATTAGGTAAATATCCATTTAATCATCCTAAATCATTTAAGATTTAATAATATTTAATTGTCAAGCTCAGTGTTTGATTTGATGTTTGACATAGGCCCTAGTGGGTAGTGTTCTTGTTGACGATGTCCACTCGGACAGTGCTTAGCCTGGACCAAGAGGTTGGAGTTAGCGATGCTCTTCTGCTGGACCCCCTCAATGAGGATATTTTAATCGCCAATATCTATCAACGCTTTAAGAGAGACCAAATTTATGTAAGTAAGCCTTCATTCTTGTATTTTCTATTGCTTTCAACTATGTTTGCATTCAATTTATTTGAGAAGTATTCTAAACATAATATTGTATTGATAAATATTTGCGAATGTCGTAGATGGCTTTGTAACGTCATCCTCGAATTACTGTGGTGTGCATACAGTAATTTTGCCACCAGTTTATTGTTTACTCCATTCTGTCGAACGATAAACGACGATGGCTTGAAAGCCATCTTCATTGAATACCTGGTATAACAATAGTACAATCTTTTCAAAATTTAGAAAGGCTTCGCAAATCAAGTTTATATAAAAGCAAATATTTGATTATGAATATCACGGCTGATACATGTACTTAGACGAGGGCGTTATGGCAACCTGTCGTAGCTAACAAAGGATTAGCATTGTCATCTTCACTATTGTTATCAGACAATGAATCACTGAAACAATTGCAATATAGAGATGCAAGGGGGAATTCAACTAAAAAAATAACTGCTGTATATGTCCAGCATACGACATCAAGATGCACCAAAAGCATATTATTATCATGACGATTAGGCCAGGCATCGTCTATTTCAACAGCCTGATAAATATCACACAATAAAATCAAAGCTGAAATGTATTGCATGAAATTATTGTAGAAACAAGCAAGGGAAAAAATTGAATAAATAAAATGCGTGTACTGTATACTGTATGCGAGCTCATAACGAGCTGTGCCTGTACTAAAATATAAGGGAAAAACGTTTTGAATGTTTGCACAAATACATTATGCACTACAAAAAAGAAAAGTAAATAAAAAAATAGCATCAAAAGTTATGTATGCGTTTATTTATGATGCAGTAGAAGTTGTCTACATATGCTATGAGTATCAGAAACCAGACTTTTGTATGAAAGAGAATTTCTCTCGCCGACATAAATGTAATTATGTTTTGATTTATTTGTCCTTTGTCTGCTCAATACGTTTACATTCTTGTATTGTAATTAAGTCTGAGAGGCTAAATAGAAAAGGTTTCATAATTCGGCGTTATTTTCTTTAGTCTGCAATGTGAACTATAATAAGAAACAACTAGAACGAGCTGGTTTTTCATCGGTTTTAATTACACAAAATGCATCTTGCTACGTTATACATGTACATGTAGATAAATTAACAAAGTTTGGTTAATTAATTAAGTGATTGCTGCCAAAAGAAAAACGTTATCACTATAATGTTATTACATGTAGTATTCATATTTGCTCATTGTGTAAACATACTGACATACTAGATATACAGTGTTCGTTATTTAAGTTAATATAAAGTTCTTTTAATGACATATTTGGCAAGGTTTGTTATTCTGCATGGATTTTATTAATCGAGTTGGTACAGCGTTAAAAAGGTGAACGGAAGCAATACACCACATAGATCATAATTTATAAAGTTGACATTTATGTCCTATGAAAAAATAGGGATGCTTTTAAATAGGTAAACTAACGTCTGAAAGTGAAAAAAATCAACTTTTCTTTCTAATTATGGCAGATTGTAGACCAAAATCTTTTTTCTATCACATTTCTTGATGTTGAAGTCTGTGTTTTACTCTATATTCTCATTTGTTTAGAAATTATTAATGATGAAATGAATAAAAAACAGGAAAACACTTTGCATGTGCTTGCATAAAAATACTCTCCTTTCCCGCGTTGATCTGTAGGTAGATTTCGCCTCGTAAAAGGTTTACCTTATTTTGCATCATAAATAATTTCTATCCCATGGAAAATAAGATTTAAAAGCACCAATCGTCTACATAAGTAGTACAAAATGACCGTCCCCTGCAACTTTGACATTAGTAGTACTTTAGGTTAATTTTAAAGAAACTTTCAAGAGGATCAATATCAGAGAAACATTCAGACAATCAGAATCACTGTAGACTTTATGAGAAAGCGGGTTTCTCCTCACAACTCGTACGCTGGCAGTGATTGCCTGGTGGTTAGTAGGGGCAGGTAAATCAGAAATTACCTTGCTAGGTTAGGTTAAATGAAGAAAAAAACGCGAAAAATAAAAAACCAGTGTTTATCATTTCACTTGTTGGCCAAGTAAAGGAGACAAAGGGATGGAGTAAATAAATTGGATCTATCAACGGAAACAAAAGCTCAGATTTCTTCTCAGACATCCTTTTTAGCATTGAATAATGCGTTTCAGCACTTCTTCCTTCAAAACACGTATTGTTTTTATCTCTTAGAATGCTTTCTTTCTGGTCCACTTTACTTGTTTTCTGCTGAAATGCAGGTTCAGAATTTGTATTCCCTTTTATCATTTCATAAACACAAAGTTGATTTCAAACATAGCATTTTTTCATACGTGAAAAACGGAAAACACGCGTAAATCTGACAGCAGCCATTTTTCTATTTTTCTGCATGGGCTTTAAAGTTTAAGGGAACAAGTAACTAGTTGCTTTGTCTTCGAACAGTAAACCGTATGCTCTAAATAGTTGCACTTCAGATTAGACCTTGCTCCACCATCATCGGCACTTTGAATAAGTTGGCTTCACCTAACGTCTCCAAGGCTGGTAGTGATTGACTGGCGGATGGGCAGCTAAATACAAAAATTATATTTTTAAATTATACAAGTTTGGTTAGGTTATATGTTAAACACAAAAAATGAAAATTTACTACAAGATGGTATCATTCTTGTACACTAGGCAAGTAGGGCTGAAATATAAATATTATTTAGTCTAAAACTATGAAATCAAATGAGTGTTTTACCCATGTAAGAACATAAGGTACTTTAAATGTACATGAAACTGAATGGCCGGATCACAGCATGGTCATCTTGGATGAGATAAATATACTGTACGTGTTTGGGGTCATAGATATACTGGAATCTTGTCTGACAAATTATTGAGAAAGTACAATAATCTTTAAAACACCAGTAAAAGTGCAGTT
This sequence comes from Kryphioiulus occultus, assembly GCA_034687865.1. Taxonomy (NCBI): domain Eukaryota; kingdom Metazoa; phylum Arthropoda; class Diplopoda; order Julida; family Julidae; genus Kryphioiulus; species Kryphioiulus occultus. Next base: position 4,050 of record JAQGAF010001825.1, read on the forward strand.
TTTGTGAAGATTGTGCATTGAACTTTTAGTCAGTTATTGCCGATGACCATCCTAATAAACTGGGCTACATTATCCTACCACATTACCTATTGTAGGGTACTGATTTGAATTGAAAGTGGGCTTCGCCTAACTGGTTCTAGGTTGGCAGTGATTGCCTGGCGTAGGGGCAGCAAAATAAAAAAAAAATACATTTTTATGTTAGATTAGGCACAAAAATCGAAAAAAAACCGCCAAAAAATGAAAAGACAAAAACATAAATAGGACAAATTTGGACAGGTGTAATTCTTCTGTACTAAACAACTTAGGTAAGTAAATTTGAAATATGAATCTAGTGTGCACATTTAAAACAAGATCTCAACCCTTCTTAGTTTGTCCAACAAGGTGCAGCGTGTGTAGGGCTCATTGTTTCCCATCACTGGTGATGGACTTTTCAGTGACTGCTGACGTTCTAAGCCTTTTCCGTGACAATCTTAAGTCTATTCGAAGGCGTTCTTCTAAGATCTGTCGAGCCTGTCGAAGCAGTACATTTTGCATAAATAATTGAGAGCGTTTCCACGCCGTCGACTCGAATAAGGTCTCGTTACTGTAACAGGTGAGGAAAACCTCCCCAGAGCCAGAATTGCTGTTTTTTTTTCTTGCAAATCTCTGGAAACTCCGTGTGACTAATGGCCTCCTCGGAATTACCTCCGTGCCAAATTCAGGGCCTATTGGCCCACCTTTGGCCCCCATCCACTTTCCATCTTTTCGTTAAACGTGTCGTACAATTCGCTAGTCGAGCATGCTTGAAATTGAACGCAAATGGATTGAGCTGCTTGCTTTCTGACGCGAGTGCGTGTTCCGCATATTTCACGGTTTTTTCATCTCGAATTCAGTCCTGAATTTGGCGAAAGTACGTATATCGGCGACTGACAAGGCCATTCATCCTCTCACAATACGGACGGAATCACCGACAGCCCTGTCTGGATTCGCCAGCTGCAGCGTCTTGATAGTCGTCTTCTGGATTTTCCTTAAACATCGTCCCCAGAACGGAAAATGTACTGTTTTGAATGGTTTTCTTGCAGTATTTTTTAGTCTAACATCGCCTGGCGAAAGACATACCGAGGTTGTTACCGAGAAAACCAACGAAATATAGTGAATCTAAGTTGGACACGTGGGCTTAATAAAATTGTCCGAGTTATCGAGGTGTCACAGTCAGAGTAAATTACATAGGAAATCCACAAACATAGAAAATTACATATTCTCACACATGAAGTGGTTCCATGCAGAAAAGGACAAAATATCATTTAGTCAACATGAAAGGTCACGTGAATCGGATACCTTTTATGATCCCACGCTAGAAAACTATTACAATGAGCCATTTCCGCCTATGTAGCAGCACATTTTCACCTACATGAAAGGCATTTTTCTCGTTGGTGGTGCTTCAAATGTACATGTACGGTCCAACATATGAGTTACGGGTTGTCCAACTTAGAGGGGTTGCCCCTGATGTGAATTCTATGGCACGCCTCCGGTGCATAGAATCTGTCCAACATAACGGGGTGTCTGACTTATAGAGGTGTCCAGCTAGAGGGTTTCTGAGAAAGAAGATAATTTCAATATTTAGCATAACCACTGGTTGGTACAAAATCTTTATTGTCATTTTGTGTCATTTATAGTACGTATAAGGTTGAAAGTGCTCAATTTCACTCTGCCCTCTATCGGCATTATAAATCCGATTTACTACTTGTCTACTGCTGCATAAGAATATTGTACCTCGAAATATTGGCTAGGATTCTTTACATTAGGAAATAGTCTCATCGTGTAACTGCTTACTGTTTGAAGTTATAAATTGACCATTATTTAAAAATGATCGGATTCATAAACGTGCACTAGACTAGAGGGCAGAGTGAAATTTAACACTCTTAACCTGATGTGAACTATTGTTTTATTTGTCTACGGTATGTAACTGGTTTGAGTACAAATACACGATTTTCGTTGAGGTTGAAACGAACTCTTCAATACGTACACTCTGAAGAATCTTTAAAAAATTGACTTTAAAACAATGGCATTCCATGAAGAAGGCACTGATGGCGCCCTCTGAGATCTGCATCGAGCTCGTAACACGAGTTTATTGCCGCACTTGTCAAATGTTTCATTGCATTACATTTGCCAATCTAGCAACATATCTATAGAGATGTTCCTTTCTTCGCTGTTTCTTCGTCTTTCAAATCCGTGTTCAACTTCCGGTTAATTCTTAGAGGTTAATAAAGTGCTTTTACAGTGTCGTGAAAGTCGATATGCGGGGTGTTAAACTCTGTTCCGCGTTACTTAAAATGGCGGCCTGTGCTCCAGGGGATTTATATTTTTCTTGAGCCTTAGCCAAATTCGGTATGTTATTCTGTGTCCAGTACACGCAGACCGCACTGGTGTGGATGGTCAGTTTTCTGAATTTCCACTCCGTCAAGGATAAATTTACAATTCTATCCAGTTCATGCCATGGCTAATGTTACACGAATAGTATTTCCGTACAATCAAAACCCATTTAGTTTTCATGCTTCAAGGTTTATATAACAAGGTTAGCATCAAAGGAGGCTATAGAGTTGCTGAAGGGAGAAGCTGCATCGCAATCAAACAAATGTAGAAAAAGACGAAAGTCTTGGTGTAAATGTAATTGGAACTTGCAGTAAAAAATGCGTGGTGAAGTGGTGGATCAAAATGCGATTTGAAGAAAATCTTGATGGAAACCTTAACTCGTAAGACCTGGCGAATAATATAGGTAGAGAATTGAAGTGATTTGACATTGCAGAAACTGATAGAGAAATTTTGGTGTTTATCATAAGGTAAAAGTTTGAAATCACATTGGGAAATTTGCTATTTGTCATAATGAAAAACATGGAAGCATTCCTTGCATTGACATGTCATATTTTTCCATTTTCAATGGCCAGGGTGGTAAGGGAAATGTGTTTTACAATATGGAAAAGTCGGGGTAGTTGAAAATTTCGTATCTGGTGGAACCCTGGTTAAGCAATGAATACAATTTTCAAGGTTTTTGCTGTAAATGTACAAGGAGTGTTTTTCGTCCTCCTTTTAGTTAAATTAGAGACTATAGCGAAACAAATATCATAGTCTTGAATATAATTATTACTAAGGGGTATTTTGTATGCATGTCAATGTATTTTTTGCTGGATTTGGTCACTATATATAGTGAGTGCCATATGACAAATGGTTGTGCCCAATTTCGTATAACTTCACTCTAAATACGAGTCTAAATATCCAGACATCCCTGCTCCAAAGACTGTAAGCCAGTAATGAAGTAAATTTCATTGGATTACATGGGGAATTTTACAGATTTTACGACCGCTTATAGTTGTCGATTAAGCGTCTTGCTTGATAAGACAAGAAAGAAAGAAAGTAATGGACCTGGAGAGCATAAAAATAAAATAAATTGTTGATTTCCCGTGCGATGAATTGGAGTAGAGAAACTGCCCTTTTTAGCTTGGTGTGCCTGCAAGATTAGTTAGTACATGTCGAAACTCTTTGTTTAAAAATGAAGTACTTGGCGTTTTCATCCTAACATGTCGAGTGAAGAAAATTGCAGTCTCAAGAAACCGGCACTCCAAGAATTGATATTTTCTTGTCTGGGTTTGAAATATGGCCATTGTGCACACTTCCCCCATCCCAATTTCTGCATCATCTACCAATTTGGATTCCTGCCGAGAACTATTTGGTATATCGATCAGACGAATTTCTCACGCAGAACCCAGCGTCTGATTATATGTTCAGATTTTCTATCATTATTACCAGCAGAAGTAGTTCAATCATGATCGAAGAAAACAAAGGCAAAAAAATATCCTTTGCATCCAGCCACTGTTTGTCTTCGCCACACAATTACCTTTTCGATTCAATTCATCTCGAATCGGTACCCTACTGTCAGCAAAGGGCTCGATCCTCCAAAAACCTCTTGAACGCTTCGTTGAATTGAACAAACAAAGTTTTTTTTCGATAAGAAAATACTATGGTTGGTGAAATATCCTTAAATTCCTCAATTGTTGAAATACTGGATTTTCGGGCACTTTGTCCATGACCATGTGCTTAGTCAGTATAAAGTGAGCTTTTTAAGCTAACATCTTAGTCCATTGAAGGAATGAAACGTCTAGATTTTCAATCTAGAAATGATTTTGGTGGCCACCTAGGCGAAGTGGAAACTACTTGATAAATTGTATAGTTTGATAATTGGATTTCACCAACCTTTAGTAACATTGCTTTGATTACAGTTTCAGTATGTTCTGAATTGAATTGAATTTCCGTGCACGATGTGTTAGTTTAGGCAATACTGTATTATCTAGTCAGGGAAAATTGATTTACTTTTTTAAAGTCAGGGAAATTCAACAAATCAATAACTGGTTTTGCATAGCTACTGTAGTTACTGGTTAGCACAAAAATTAGCAATTCTATAAAAAGTTAAGAAAATTAATTCAAATTTGTTATTTCCTTGTGAAAATTTGTGTTCTATCTCCTGTTCATGTATAACTATATAGCAGTCGGGCTCGTCGTTGACTGGGGGCTACACATGGGAGATAGATTTACCCCCACGTTATACCTCGTTAGAGGATATAATGAAAATCCTTTATTAATGGGATTTTTGGCCCCTGAGGTACTTGGATTCAAAATTTCAAGCTTCACGTCCTAACGGTACAGCAGATACATTTACCCCCACGTTTAACCCCCTTAGTGGGGGAATACAACAAAATCCTTTCTTAGTGGGGGTTATCAGCACCTATTCCAAGATTCTAGACCTAACAGTTATGCTTGAAGTGAGGTGTCAGTCAGTGAGGACACTTGCTTTTATATGTGTAGATAAGAAATACATCATTGGCATGGTATATTTTTTGCTATATTAATGACCAGTGTTGTCAGGAAAATTTGTTTAAAACCTGGAAAAGTAAATGAAAGCTGAAAATGTCATCTCTGGGGGAATCCTGTGTAGCCTATAGATCATGGTGTGCAAGGTTTTTTCTAAATTTTGATTAATGCTGCAATTTTTACTTTAACGTTGCAAATTTAAAAATTAGGGACTCCATAAAAACATTATAGCTACATTTAGCATAATTTTAAAAAACTGTAACCACCATAATTAAATAATCTATCCAATACATTTTTTCGTTGATCTGCTAGTTACTAAAGCCCCTTGAATGTTCGTCTTAAAATTTGTATACAATTTTTAAGTGTAAATACAAGCTAGAGTCATCAGTAGCATCAGTAGCATTTGACATAATTTCGCTCTGCTATTTATCTTTCATTGTCGCAAGGTCATATTGACGTACAATTTATGTTTATCTTTAAATTCACAAATTGCTCGACGTCTTTCAGGTTATGGGATTCCGAGCCACTGAGTTTAATTTGGTCCGTTTTATAATTTCGCCTGCGAGTATTTTCCAAGACGTGCTTGTTCAAATACATGTATAGATCAAATATTGTCACATAACATTTTCGGATCTCAGCGAGTCTCAGGAGATCCTCGCAAGCATAAAGAAAGTAATTTTTGCTGCACCAACTCGCATTATTCTTTTTTAATCAAAATTAAACTGTGAAACATTTCTCGTCGGTGAACAGGTGTCCCCGCTGAATATTTCTTTGATTAATTCGCTGCTTTTTCACCCTCGACGACGTATTGACTGAAGAAATATCACATTTTAGAGCAGCCAGCCTATTTAGGCCTAGTCGGTTTTCCGCTTTTAATCGATTTTTCAACCTGACGGATTTTTTCATCAAGATTTCAGGCATTCAAGTGCATCCGAGAAGTCTATCGTGTTTGATTTATATTATAAGTTGCAAATATGATGAAGTCCTCCGTAGCGCCAATGCCTAAATAAATTATGAACTGCAAAATGAATTTCTTGAGATAACGCTGTGACAACAAAATTGAACTCCCCTGCATCGATATAAAGTTAATGGAAATAGGCTTCATTAAATCCTTGCGCACATAACATGCCACTTCTTATGACCACTGACATAAATTTTAGCTGCAGGTGATATATCTAAACTTATTTTTGGTTTACTATGACTAATGGGAAAATTCTTGAACTTCCTCCACTTTTAAATATTTATCTATTTTATATAAGAAACAATAACAACGAGATCTGTGCTACTGGTATTTACATCTCAAAATTAATGAAGGTGAAAGACTGTTATGTCAAGAAGTCTTTCGCAATTAAAGCGTGAATTTTTGACCCTTGCATAGATGACTGGAATTCACCTTCTCATATCATAAATACTGTAAAGTAGAGCACGAGCTTCATAGCTTAATAGTTAATAAGTTAAGCTGAATTTTAGCTTAATAGAATTGAGCACTACACAGTACCGGTATGTACATGTACATTTCGAATATACAGTAAAGTGCACTACTATGGTCTACGCAATGCTCCAAACGTGCACAAAACATTTACATTTATATTTCCACCATACTTGTCTAGTAGACTGAATGACTCTTTTTTTTGTAGTTTTATTTCTTTTTTTGTGTTTAACCTAACTTAAGAATAAAAATGTAATGTCTGATTAAGCTGCCCCTATCCGCCAGGCAATCACTGCCAGCCTATGAGCCATTAAGAGAAACTCACTTTCTCATTGTGTCTATGACGAAGCAGGGTGCAAGTTTTAACACCATGCAAATGAAACTTTTAATTAATAATAAACAGGTCTCACACAGCCTGGAAAGCCTGGAAAATTCAGGGTATTTAGAACTGACTGGGAAACCTGGGAAAGTCAGGGAAATTTTGAATTTTTTTCAACAAGTCAGGTAATTTTCAAATTTAATTATAATTTCAATCCAGCAGATATTCCTTATATCGATTAAGGTGTGTACCGTAATTTTTAATTGACGCTGCCCTTTGCACAATGAAAGAAATCTCTAATATGGCAGACCAATGTCTTCTATTTAGTTTTATTACAACGGTGTCGAAATTTGCAAAATTAGAATAAATTCCCAGCATCTGAGTATTCCCAATTAAAAGTCCAAATTAAAAAAATTGCATTCCTGGATGTTTTGATGTTGTGCGAATTCCATTATTATATAAATTCAAAAACTATACCGTCCTAATCAACTGCCATGTTTATTAAAACATTAATATTCAAGAGCAGGTTCTTGTCACTTTATACATGTATTTACTACGGCCTTTGGGGGAACTCCGAACTTAAAAGGTCATGGGAAAATGAAAAATTGAACCTGGAAAACCCGGGAAAGTCAGGTAATTTTATGTTACTAAAGCTGTTGAAGCCCCAAACAAGCCATAGGAATTTAGTCTGACTTCTCGAAATGCACTTGTATTAGGACGATTGTGTTCTAGTACTCGTAACACGATATTTATTCTTGTCTATGGTTTCAAATGAATATTTACGTAGTATGAACTTTTGCAATGTTTCCCCCCAAAGGAGTGCAGCTGTTCGCTATGTACGACCATATCTTCTTTAAAACGTATTTCCGGCTGAACTCTAAGCGTTGACATTCATTGGGTATTGATCCGTATCATGCATGAAAGGAATTCGACGCCTTTGTCTTATAATGCCAATAAAATAAGAAAATTCGAGAAAAAACCTTTGATGAACACAAAGTGTTAATTATTTGTCAGCTCCCCAACTCGAATGGCGCTTCAATTTTAGTATGGCTAATTTGCATCGTAGCTTATGCAAATTTCTTTTGAGCTTCCAGTGTGAGGTGCGTAATGTGTTCATTTGGAGATTGAATTGAGCCCTTCTATCAAAGGAAGGATCCTCTCTTCGTCTACTTATCCATACTCCCGTGTGTCATTTCCGTTCAATTGTTCATTTTAATTAAGTAAAACTCCTGAACCGATTGGACCAAATCGACGAACATCAACTCTTGTCATTTTAGCTTTTTTCTCCACCTTATCTGTAAGCCTATTTAATTCCCTCGCGTGTTCATTCAAAAGGTATTATACCAGCCAAGAAAAGGGGCACAATTAATATAATTAACTAAATGCAAACAATCAGAACTTAGCATGCTTCTGTCTTACACTAATTAGAAATTGATCTCTTGCTTCTTGTTATAAATTTAACCGAGCTGAATAGGCCACTGCTAGAGGGAAGAATTTAATTATAAAAAAATCTTGGATAAACGTCTATAATGTCTGCAATTGTCTTTAGTTGAAGGACACCTGTCCGAGCTGTCAAAATTTATTTTTTATTATTTTTTCTGATTAATTTAACCAACAGTTTAAAACTTTAGCTGCCCCTAACCAGCAGGCAATCACTGCCAGCCTATGAGCCGTTAGGAGAAACCCACTGTCTAAAAGTCCCTAAGCCAAACGTTCGCAAAACAATTTAATGGATAAATTCCGCCATATAGATAGCAAAGGTACTTGTCGATTAGTTCAGATACATACTTTATATTAATAATAATCATACACTGAAATAATAACTTGTCTTTAGTTTGAAAATGTACCCCACATATCACGTATGACAATGGACATGTATTCTAAAAATATACCGATTAATGTACCAGAATATATACGAAAATTGGGAATTTTGGATGCTTTCCATTTTACATTTACGGTTTTTTGGTTGCTTTTGGTTTTGAATGAAGCATCGCATATCACATAGTTAATATGTTGCTATAAATTAGAATTGATTTACGTGTAATGGTTTTGGCACCTAGTAACAGCTGTGCGCGTCATAATTGATGACAGAAAAAAGTCCTTGTTGCGAAGTATGCGTCATAGATTTAATTTTTAATAAGATAGTTCTTTGCACATGCATTTCAGGTAAAATACATGTTGTTAATAATCTGTCCTCCCAATGTAATCAGAGATTCGTGAGTGCACGGTTATAACGACCCTGAATAATTAACATAAGTCTAAGAAGCGAATCCCACAGTCTTCCCAACGTGTTTTGAAATCAGAGTAAGATAACCGAGGGACTAATTTGAGGTCTGGGAAATTAGAAATCAGCGTGGTACAATGAAATTATGGGCGGAGAATACCAATTAATTGCATTAATTAAAAGTTCCTTAAAATGCAAGCCACACACCGTCTGCGATTCCTCTCAGTTTACCTAAAATGCCTTCGAGACTCGTGATTTGTGTTGCAGAAGGTTTTAATTATATCTACTTTATGTAATTTAATAATCGATGTATACAAGAGTGAGTGGCTGAAGCCGTATAATTTACTCCATATTAATTACTCGTGTGAAGGTACGCGTGGTCTAGACCCACTTCGTGTTTCGCTAATTTTGACGATAATATTTATGCGGTCGATTAAGTCACAGTGTAGCAATTAATTTTCATGACGATTTTTTATCTTTCAGACCTACATAGGCAATATGATAATATCCGTCAATCCATACAAGAAACTTGCCATTTACACGCCAGATGTTATAGAAGCTTACCAGACTTTTAATATGTACGAATTACCTCCACATATGTAAGTTTTCACCGTTTTTCAATCTTTTAAATGTTAAAATAATTTTTTTCAAAATTTGCCACAATGGCTGATTTGGGCAGTTCACTAGAACCGTCTGCGCTAGAATACAAGACTTCAATCAATAATTTTAAATAAGTCGTACAATGTTTATGCAAAAGTAAAATAACGTGTTTTTTTGTCAAACTGTAATTAATAAAAACTTGCATTTTTTGCCAACCGGGCTGGTAATGATTCAAAAGCATTTAGGCAAAAAATTCAACATTTCTGCTTCATCAGGGTTCTCCAAGATTTGGAAAACCTGGAATGGTCAGGGAATTTGAAACGGCTTGGAAAAGTCAGGGTGAATCTATTTACTTTTAAAATGTCAGGGAAATTCAAAAAATCATTAACAGATTTTGCATCGCTAGTTATTGGTTAGCAAAATAATCAAGAGATGATAAGCAATTATGTAAATGAAATTCGGATAACTATTCTAAATTTGCTGCGTCCTCGACAAAATTTGTGTTCTATCTCCTGTTTATATATAATGAGTAATAAATATAGCATTACTTACATTGGAATTCCATATTTTTGCAATTTAAATGGCCAGTATGGTCAGGAAAATTTGTTTTAAGGCCTGGAAAAGTCAGGGAAGTTGAAAATGTCATCTCTGGGGGAATCCTTTTCATTATTTTTCTTAAGATAAGCTTAATATATAATTTTTATAAATTTAGCCAAGTCGTTTTTAACAGAAAGCAACCATTTATTTTTGGGGAAAAAAAACTATTTGAATCAGGATAATACATGTATAGCGAGCTTTTGTCAATTTGATATTCATTTCGATGCAGATTTGCGATAGCCGATAATGCTTATCAATCAATGAAAACAAAAAACCAGGATCAGTGTTTTGTAATTTCGGGTGAAAGCGGAGCTGGCAAAACAGGTACGGAGTATTTTTGAAAAAAATTGATTACATTTGCACGATATGGGAGGCAGATTTTGGACTTGTTTTCAAACTGTCTCACTCGTCTACAGTCAGTGATTTGAAAACTACAACATGCATTTGAATTATGATAGCTTTAACCCATGAGTTGACCATGATCAAATGCATTCAGTCGTTTGCCATGTTGAGCTTGTTACAGGAGGTTGTTTTCTCCGTAGACAAATTTTTAGTGTAGCCACATTACTAGCCATTAAGCTTTATCATTATGTTATGCATTTCTTAAATATTGCGTTTTGAATATTTATTTAAGGACAGGTAAAGCTGAAACAAAAGTGGCTTCCAGTTTAGCCAGTTTTTAGAATGAATATCTATTTATACCAGTTCATGCTGTGTTCATTTTCTTCCATTTATCTGTGTGCAGATCCGTTATGTTCCCGACTCATTTTTTTATCCTTTTTTTTGAAAATGTGCCAAACGATACAAACTGTATAATGTTGCTCGACCATCAAGTTTGAAGTTTTCTTCATAGCTTTCTTATAGCCGACAAATTCGTCATTTATTATCCTTTAGAGCTCGGAGCTTTGGAAATTGTACCCTTTGACTCAGATCGTGTCGTGTGGTCTCATAGTGTAGTTACTTTTTTTCTTATAAAATTGATCGCGAAACGCTTATAGGATTTTGGCAGTTTGGCAGTTTTCTCCGATTTTTTTCTCTATCAGAAACGAGTGAAACCTCAATCACTGAAGTACAGTGTAATAATATTTTATATTATAGCCACTTGCAAGACTCTTCGAAAGTTTTCAATAATTGCTTTAAAATTGGGTCTTGGCAAATAGACGTGAAAGCATTTACTCAGTATTTTATATACGACAATATCCGATAGGTGCCTGCTTGCTTGTCTATTACTATTCTTTGGGCGATATGCTTAAACGTGGTTTGCATGAGAAAATAATGTTGAGCAAGCAGAACTGTGTCTCCTAATCTCACGATTTCTTCGCTTATTTTGGGCCCCAGAAGCCAGCAAGCTAATAATGCAATATATAGCTGCCGTCGTGAAATCGGAGACTTTGAATTCCACCAGGAACCAACTGCTGCAATCAAATTCTATTCTTGAAGGTCTGAAATATTTCATTATTATAATCAGTTTTATATTTTTGCTCGAAATTCTTCCAAATGAGGCCCAAAACACCAATGCAGAGCTTCAGTTTTAAATGCCTGAAATCTGCATGGACATCTAAAAATCTTGGACATTGCTGTTTTTGAACTGACAGTATCGTTTGAAATACACGTATATTGTCAATCTCAAAGATTTATAATAAACTTTCATAATACAGTGCATGTAGTTTATTGTGAACAATAAATGAATATCAACTTACAGAAATGTTTTACTTGACAGGGTTTCCCCAGACTTGGAAAACCTGGCTGAAAAAGTCAGCGAAAATTGATTCTTTTTAAAAGTCATGGAAATTCAGTAAATCAATAACAGATTTTGTATAGCTAGTTATTGATTACCACAAAAATCAAGCGATTACAAGCAATTCTGTAAATGAAATTACGAAAACGAATTTAAATTTATTGTTTCCTTACGAAAATTTGTGTTTTTTCTCCTGGCATGTCATATTTTTGCTTTTTTAAATGCCCAGGGTGATCAGGAAAATTTGTTTTAAAACCTTGAAAGTCAGCGAAATTGAAACTGTCATCACTTGGGGAACCCTGGTTGATCTTGTTCATAAAGAGCATGCAAAGATAGCACACTTACCTTCAAGTTTATAGTTAATTTCATCTAATTCATTAAAAAAAGTGAAATATGTGAAACTTTACATGTAGCAATTATTTTAGGATTAACTATGTTGCTCTTCATGATAACACTATTGTTTACATGTATTGAGACATAAACAGAAACGTATTAAATACATACACATTAAATTTAGTTGAGTCAAAGTCACTATAGCTTGTTTTATAACTGTGGATGTTTACTTCACTATTTCTAATACATTTTCAAATAAACGTTAAATATAAACGATTCCTTCTATTCTAGAAATTACTTGTTTTTAAATTTTTTCCAGAATACTTTCACGAATACATCCCAAATTTTTAGAAAAAAAAAGTTTCAAGATGGAAACATTTCTTAAATTAACAATCCAACAGCATGCGCACTGCATATGAATACATGTAGATAAAATGTGGTTTGTAAATCATTTACATCTACTTAATGATACATATAAGTTATAAATATTTATAACGTTTTAAATTTACTCCATTTGTGAAGATGTTATAGCACAACAGCCTTTATCCACGAAGCACTTTGCATAGCGCAGTAATAACATTTTAAATAAGTCACCACATATTTACAAAATCGATTTTTTTCTACCACTGGCCAAAACTTGCTTTTTTGTGATGCATATGAACGTTCACCATCTTGAAACTTCCCATTTTTCATTGTAATGCCCCTCTGCATCTTCTTATTTTTTGACCATAAGAACGAAGGTTGAACTAGAGAATCTTACAGGCGAAGAAAGCGGCCCTGACATTTCAAATTAGATAAAATTGAACAAGCTGGGAAATGTTGCTTTAACATTGCATACAGTGGGAAATTCATCTAGTGCACTTTATCCACCATTCTCTTTCGTTTAGTGGCGTGCCAAGAGCATTCATAAACGACAACTCCGATATTCATTAAAATCTGATCTCTTTATTTTTTCCCTTTTCACTTTTCCTACCAATTTAGCTTTCGGAAATGCAAAAACTCACTGTAACGACAATTCGTCTAGATTTGTAAGTGGTTTTCCGTTATATAACCTTTCGTAGTGAATAGCGTGTAAACTTTGTATCTTATTTGCTTAGTGCACTGCATGTTTTCATGCCCAATAGCGTTTCTAATCCTTTTAATCACCCCACTCGTAAAACAGGATTATGTCGATCGCGATTTTGCCTATCCTCTAAATACATATTAAACGAGTTCTAAATCGAAGTGAAACTGTATATCCCATCTTTTCCACTGTATTGATTTCAGGGTAAATATATCGATATTGAGTTTGATTTCAAAGGAGATCCTGTAGGAGGAGTCATTAGTAATTGTGAGTAACGAAGCTTTTCATATACTATATAGACATATAGGTATGTTTTGAAAACAACGTTAATGATGTAGAAATGTTGGATGGATATACAGTGTGTCTAAGTTAACTGGAAACCTTGCTGGATGTCATTCGTAGTTGCACATACATGTAGATGGGAAAACTAACTTTGAAAAGATGCCATTTATTGCTGCAATTAAATACAAGCTTAATGAAGCTTTTTATGCCAATAAACAGTGCACTGAACACGCAATATAACTGTGCAACATTAATATCCTTCACTCTGACGTTGACATAATCAACTGATATGCAAAATAATGGCAACGTATTTTGCATGCACGGCTTATTTACCATAAGTTGTTCGGTTGCATTATACTCAAAGTGCCAAACAAAAATTATTAAGATGAATAATTTCTCCATCCATTAAAGTAAAAATGCAAAACCAACTTAATGAGCTTGTTATTAACAGGACAGCAACATTTATCTTGTTCTATACAGTAAATCTTTTGTGGTGATGCAAATGCTGTATAATAAATATATATAGTGAATAAAATATTCTGAATATTTCATAAATCGATGTTTTAGCACCCTCCTATTTATGACACCTTTAAAAAATAGCGAACAATTTCCTCTTTTTCGTGTACATGTGGCATAATCAAAAATGTGCAACGGTTACATGGTGACCTATTTTGCATTTTATTAAAACAGAGTTGTCAGTGACTCCATTAATAATTGGGGGTGGAAAGTAATTGTTTATGCTAAAATGTTGCATTTTATAGTAATTTTTGGCACTTGTGTACTCCTTTGTATTACCATTCACAAACAGTTTTAATTTCTGAGCCCTGTGGTATTTGTGAATATAATATTGCTGCAAATACACGAAAACTATGAATTGATAATCATTGTTATTACTTAATAACAAATCTATGGCATTAAATATAAAAGCGTGTATATTGCAAAATGTTCATCTTAAAAGCATCAAATATGGATTTACCATTTTTCCTTGGTTTTATAACTCCTTCTTTAATTTGTTTTTTGCAGATCTATTAGAAAAGGTAAGAACAGATTCCATATCTCCATGCCCATAATGTCAACCTAAAATAAGGTGCTTTTAGCTTGATAACAATATACGCTTACATGTTCTTTCCTAGAAAACACTGATATTAATCTCTGGTTTCTTTAATTTTTAATTCCCCGCTTTGGGTACTTAGTCTACTGCAATTTGCATTCATTTCCATTAAGAACCAAAATGTGTCCCTACTAAAAGCAATGCCTATCTTCATTCCATCAGTAATTTTTCTTCAACCTTCGATCATTCCTAACTTTTATTATCCACTATAAGCATTTCCCCCTAACATCCCATTTAGCATCTATATACATGTAATTCAGACTTTACAAGTTTTGTAATATCCGTTTTCTGATCTTTCCAGTCTAGAGTAACAAATCAGTCCTTAGGGGAAAGAAATTTTCATATATTTTATCAGCTATTAGCCGGAGCAGAAGTTCATCTTTTAAGTAGGTTGCTATAGGTTTGAAAAGAAATGTTATACATTGTATGTAGTCTAACTTTGCTTCGTTGATTCATGAATGGCATACTCCCTGCTTGTTTTCAAGAATCTTTAAAATTACACCGAAATGTGGACGATTATGTTTATTTGAAATCGAGGTGCTTTAAATTGGAGTCCATGGACGACAAACAAATGTTTTGTATGACAAAGGTATGACAAACCATAATTTTCATCTATCATTCTTCCTTTGCTAAATTTGTACTAAAATGATTAATGACACTTGCGAATGCGCATTATTTTTAGAAAGCTTTGGAAGTTGTTGGATTTAGTCAAGATGAAATGTTAGCCGTGTTTCAAATTGTTGCAGCTGTGCTCAAATTAGGCAATGTGGAATTTTTACCCCATGCCAATATGGACGGTACTGAGGGGTGCATCTTAAATAATGAATATGGTAAGCTGGAAATATCTGTGAAGTCAGATGTTATGCTATCTGTCTCGGTGTCTATAGATGTTTCTTTATGACTTGGGATGTGGTTAAAATGGTGTATGAGATGAAGTATGTAATTCCTTGGTGTTGGATAAAAAATACTTCTGATACGAGCTGATTATATATTCGATTATATAGTGTATGATCAGATCCTGCAGTATAAGTAAATTGCACATATAAGCTTATATTCATATTGGCATGAAGAAATTCCATAAATAATATTCTCTAGTTAAACATGTATTTATACAATTCTATAGCGATATTATCCTTTCGATATTATCTCTTCCTAAGCGTTAGTTAACATCGTTTTTAACTTTGGCAACTTAAAAAAAATTTGTAAAGAATTTTTAACGGTTTTTGTATAACCTATTTTAACATTTAATGTTACTTCCCCATAGTTTATAAATTAAAATCATTTCCGAGTTTCTTCCTAACTGCACTAAGCTAATAGTTTGTTCAAAATTCGTTTTTAGAATTTGGCAACTTAATTTTTTTAAACAATTTTATTGGTTTTTGCATAATTTATTTAATCTAATTTTACTCTTTCATGGTTTATAATCTTAAATCATTTACGACCATTTGAAATCAACCATTAGTTTGTTTCAAATAAGTCTTAAAACATGCATATTCATTTTTTATTGATGATTCAAGTTAGTGGGATGCAAAAAAATATTTACGGGTTTTTAAATACGTTGAAAAATCTAATTTCTCTGCATTCCGCTATGTCGTAAACGGAGAATATGTATAAAAACCTCTGAATTTAATTTACTTGCCAATGCCAAGCTTAATGCACACATTGGATTTCCATAGCAATTTAATTTTGAATAGGAAAAAAAAGCAGCCTAAGCATTTATTTTCAGATTAACTTCTCACAAAAACTTCGCATTAATTGCAGGCGGTTAAATCCGCAATAGACAAGTGAATTTCGAGCGGATTTTGTTTGAAAAGTGAATTGACGCAAACCTAACTAGCATTTAATTGTGGGACTTTCTATGTGCCATTAGTGAGGATTCGTGGAAATGGATGTGGAGCCCCCTAGCGAGGGTTTATTTCTACTTTCCCAAACGCCACCTATTAATACTGATTACATTAATTGGCTTTGGTTTGCAGCAAATTTATTTTAACCGGGATTCACTTATACGAATTATACCTCAACTTCTTGTAGACCTAATTGTTTTATTCCAGAGATTGATGACGTCTGTGATCTATTACGTTGCGAAGTGCAATTACTACAGAGTGCTCTCACGCAAAAAATGGTGGAAGCACGCCTGGAACTCATTATGGCCGACCTCACTGCTCTAGAAGTAAGAGCAAATTTATCTAGATTTTTCTCGGGAATACGAGCTTTATCGCCAAATGACTGACCAATATCAGTTTTATGACCTGAAATGGGATTGTATCTGTTCGAAACGGTAAAGTGCCAGCCATTTTCGAGGATGGGAGGACGAGACTTCATGGGAGACTCACAAACACAATGTATATTTGAGCAAAAATTGGCCTCATAAAGAATCAGAATGAGGCAACATGGAGTTCATATTAATGTTTAACGTTGCCTTCCCATCACTTGAAGTCACGTCACTTTGTTTCCTGGAGGGCAATGGCAACTGCACGACCTCAGTCTGCAGTGAACTTCGGCAAATTCAATGTTTCTTTTCCTATTTTCGAGTAATTGAAATGCTACGTTTTCCGAAATCTCGTTTTGGCTTTTGGAGCTCTTGGGAAATTATAAATCAGAGGTTTCAGCTTGTTATGCACTGTATAACATGAAAGTTGCTTTCGGTGTTCTTGTATAGATTCATTGCAAGATTCTTGCCTAGGTTCCTTGCAGAGTTCTTGCTTATCCTTGTCTGTCCCTGAAATAGATTTGGTGTACTTCGGTATAGACCCTGCTCCAGCAATCACTGTAAGAAAATTGGCTTCTCCTAACGGCTGGTAGGCTGGCAGAGATTGCCTGGTGGTTAGGGGCAACTAATCAGACACTGCTTTGTTAGGTTAGTTTAAACACAAAAAGAAGGAAAAAAGCACAAAAAAGAGGACAAAATACATCAAGAGAAAAAACAACCAAAAAAGTGAAAAAATACAAAAAGAAGATACAGTTGATAAATTCAGACAGCTAGGATATGTCTTGCAATTGAAGCACATGATGGGCACATTTGCAGAAGGGACTATACCGAAGTGTATCCAAAACATTAAATATTGTATGCAGTATCTACATGTATGTATATTCTGTGCCAGACTTTACATAATTAATAATCTTGGATTTTTAATCATCCGGATTAAACATGCTGCAAAGGATTAAAATACACATTTTAGATTAATATAGAATCTAGGTGAAACCACTTCACCATTGATCATTTAATTCATTTGCTTTCAGTTTCTTGCAGTTGCTATAATGAAGAGGTGTTGCGAGGTTTAATTATTTCTTTGTTTGATCGAAATCTGAATAGTTCTCTTTAATTGCAGGCGTCCTCTTTACGAGATTCTCTCTGCAAGGCCTTATATAGTCGACTTTTTACTTGGATCATAGGAAGAATTAATGACAGTATTAAAGTAATGTCTCATTTAAGAATAGGATATTTTTGAAGATGCATTTGCAGTATGTTGAACTTTGCCACATTTTCATTTTGATAAAAATTGCTGTTGCAGTTAAAGAAGCATGGTAGAAGAAGAAATATCGGCATTTTAGATATTTATGGTTTCGAGGTTTTAGAGGTAAGATATTTGTGTTTTGATGAGTGTTGTATACACAGCAATAGTTTATCGTTTTAAAAATACGCATGTTTAATGTGTGTAATAAACGTTTATGACACGATGTTTTATTGGTCAATCGTCAATTAACCGATTAAGCCTTTTACGGCTCAGAATTAGCACACCTTGGATATATTGCTTTCTACATGTACACCTATTTGACACGTCTTTTATTGTATATTATTTATTTAAGCAGCGAGTACTTATTGTATTTTATCTCAATTTTGTTTCTATTTTTGCCTTTTACTGTCTCTAATCTCCAGATTTCATAATCTTACGAGATAGTAAAATGCTGGTTTCCGCAGCAAATTGCTGTCGTTCTCTTTAAAATTGAATTTCTTTCATCAAATATAAACTGGGAAATTGGCAATAAAATAAGCATGAAAACGCATCGTTTGTTATTACCAAATTTCATGACTTTGCTTTTGGCATCCCTTCCACAGTATGTTTCATCCCTTTCCCATATACAGCACAATACAACCTGAATTGACATTTTTACATTCCCATAATTCCATTTGGTAAAACGGTGAAATGGTAAATCACTCGTTTTATCTGCTATTGTAAACGTTATTATTTTCATTGTAAAACAACCTTATTCTGAATGGCTGCTACAATTTAATTCCGGTGTAAATATGCAAAGCATGCTGTGTTGGATTCCAGGCTCAGTTTTGTTTAGCATAATTCATTGTCAAGTAATTAGCGCATTGTTAAGTCATCCGTGACAAGGGTGTCTTGTTTTTCTTCGCAGAATAATAGTTTCGAGCAGCTGATAATTAATTATTGCAATGAAAAATTACAACAAATGTTCGTTGAGCGAACATTAAAGGGTGAACAAGAAGAATATGCAAAAGAGGTAAATGCAAGACTAATTTTCTCATTTAAAATTCTAATTGCATATTTATGAAATATAATTTTCGTGTTTTTTTCTTTTCCTATCCAGGGTATTCAGTGGACTCCTGTTGAATATTACAACAATTTCGCCATTTGTGAATTAATAGAAAAGGTCGGTCATTCGATGATGTACGCTCATTTTTCATTTCTTTTCCCTGCAATATCTCACCATCGCCTCGGTCCATTAAATTTTAAGGGCGTCTTGCATTTCTGCTTTGTCTCTCCCATAGAACAACCATGGCATTTTGTCGCTTTTGGACGAAGAGTGTTTACATATGGCCCATGGGACAGATGAGTCTTTTTTGCATCGACTTAATCAAAATTGCTGCGAAAATCCACACTACGAAAGCCATGCTGAAGACGAAGGAGGAGTCAATTCGACAGACGATGAGCTACCGGCAGACTGCTTTAGGATAAGGCATTATGCAGGAAGGGTAATTCAACTCCAGTTAACTAATTAAGCAATTATGGGAAGTTTCAAAAAAATTCCGCTTTACGTGCTCGTATAATCTTAGATGGAAAGTAGCTTATTAATCTCCCAGATCATGAAAAGAGTCCATGTGACCTGTTTTAATACTCGATTATGTCAAAATATCATTTTATGTAACCTGGCTGTACATGTATATTGTAGTTTGGGCCTTTTTTAAACAAATACCATATCCGTTCTGTTTTAGGTTACCTATACCGTCAGTGGGATATTAGAAAAAAACAATGATTTGTTATCAAGGGATCTTAGCCAAGCCATGTTCCAATGTGATCATCCCTTGTTAAAGCTGCTTTTTCCAGAAGGTGAGTGAAAGTAGACTTTCGGGATTTATTTACATACCCTAAATTTAATCACACATGCGACCAAATCAGTCTTTTCGTGCCAATAGCCGATTTAATAGAAACTTGATATTATTCGACATGTTATTAACTAAACATAAATCTCAATTATCTCATTATATCTGTACTTATACATGTAGCTATAGTTTTGAACATGGTTTTTAGCATGGCTAAGGACTAGCTGCCTGATTCCGATTTAAAAAAGTATTGGTAATAATTTTTAAGATTAATAATTAAGGGAACGCCGTAGGCAAAATGATTTGAAAAACTACCTTCAACTATCTTCAATGCGCATTTTTAAATGTTCAGAAATGTTAATAATGAAGGTAACGTTCTAGGCAAAATTTAAAAATCTACCAGAAATAATTAACTTTAAGGTGTGTATTGGGTATATTTTGAAAACACCCCTAGATGACCAATAATTTATTTTATGGACTTTTTGAAATTTTCAGCAATATTAATAATGACGAAAACGAAAGTGAAATTTAAAAAACTTAAATAAATAACGAATTTTAGACGTATACATATATTTGGTGTATTTTGAAAAAAACTAAACGAATAATAATGTATTTTTGCGTAGTTTTGAAATTTTCAAAAATATTAATAATGACGGAAACGTACGCGAAAATAAAAAAAAATATCAGACATACATTATTATTTTCATTTGCTACAATTAGGTAACCCAAAACGGGCAACGTTGAAGCGGCCCACAACAGCTGCCACCCAGTTAAAAATTTCAATAAATGCACTGATGAAGAACCTCCAATCCAAGAATCCATCCTACGTTCGTTGCATTAAAGTAGGTTACCTCCCTAAAACACATCAATGTTTTTCTATTCAATCCCTAACTAATGCGTTTGTCATGCTTGTTTGCAGCCCAATGAGCTAAAGCAGCCCCGGATCTTCGAAATGGCGTTAGTGCAGCACCAAGTGAAATACCTCGGGTCAGTCACTTCTTACAATAGTTTAATTACAGCTTTGTCTGCAAGTATCGATTGAAATTCTACCCATACAACACCGTATTTATTTCTTTACAATGTCTTTTTTGCTGCCGCAATGTTGCAGCACTTCGGTGCCTCGATAGCCTGCTAAGTTTCTGTTTCAAGCTTGCTATGTTTATATAAGGCAATTTTTATAAAATTAAGCTGTTTGGAAAAGTGAAAAGATGTTTTGTCATTGATCAGAATATACTTTAAGCAAAAATTTGTAATTCTCATTTCAGATTATTAGAAAGCATAAAACTGCAGTTAGTCGGATTCGCATTTCATCAACCTTATGAAGCATTTTTGGCAAGATACAAAATGCTGTCTTTGAACACGTGGCCAATTTGGCGTGGATTAGCAGCTGAAGGGGTGACGTACTTACTCAGGGATTTACCGATTCCGTCGTCAGAATACTGTTTTGGTCGTACGAAAATATTCATTCGAAGTCCAGCAACGGTCAGTGAACTTTAATGATGTTGCAAACTTGCAATATATGATTGCTTCCATATTGCCATTTTGTATTATGATACTTTGCATCACTGCTAATTAAGATCATACTACATAGTCTTAATTATCATTTGGTAGCTGGAGTTTTTATTTCTAAAACAATACAAATTATTTAACAGATATTTGATTTGGAGGAATTTCGTCGAATGCGAATGGACGAGCTAGCCATTCTCATCCAAAAGATGTTCAGAGGTTGGAGGCAACGAAATATTTTTAGCAAATTGAAAACCAGCCAAAGGACCATCGCTGCTCACTGGAGAGGTCACAAGGTTAGAGCAACTCTCAAGGTAGAAACTTTTATTTTGTTTTTGCGACATAGTTTGCAGTCGAAATCTGGTATAACTTAACCCGGTTTCAGTTATTATTTTATTGCGCGTGGTTTTATTCTACACATTGTGATTCTACAGTAGAACCTATCTAAATTAATTTCATCTTTAAAATAACATCAGGTGCTTGTCCCGACTTGATACACATGTTCCATCTAATAAACTTCCATAACCTGATATTCAATAATTTTTATGTTGATTTTTATTGGTCCCACAATTTTGTAATTTAATAATACAGTTTGTAATATACATGTAGAAAATTTGGCAAAATATCAAACACGGAGGGAAAATAATATATCAAAGTGACTTCCTATAAATACGTGAACTAACAAATAGGGGACGCCATGTTTATGGCTAATAAAAGCAGTTTCAAAGTGGTAAGCTCCTGTCCCCACCTTAAACCTCTCCAAACAAATATTCAGCGCCGGTCCCGGCTACCCAGTTGCACGGATTAATGTAACCCGAAATAAGAAATTAATGAAAGAATTTTATTTTTCGTTATTATTTTAATGTTATTCGAAATACATGTATATTTCGAAATATTATTCGAAATTCAACATGTCAATGGTCCATACGTCAGCAGTAGGGACCCAATATATCAATTAAGAGTACAGTCCTTATAACGAAGTGACTTTCTCGCCCTTCGGGCTTCGTTATATCCGTTTCTGACTGTAATGCATTTTAGCTGCCATTTCTTTTTCATTTATTATTTTTGCAACAGTCGTTATTTTCCTTTATGCTTCTATTTTTTTGGCTTTAGCATAGTCCAATGCAGTCGCAACAAGCAATTTGCGAGGAGGTTACCGAGCCATTAATTCAATTAGATGACTTGGAGCCCTCCCCTTGCATGAATGTTAGTTTTGCTTATTTATTTTTCAAATTTTATTTCAATTGCTTGGCAATTATGGCTTTTTCGAATTGCTCGTAAAGACGCCTTGTCATAATCGTGTACCTTAAATGTGCTGATTGCAGGCCAGGGACACATTTCAAGAATTGAAACTGCATCGTAAAACCGAATGGGCGGCCATTGTCATACAAAAAGCTTACAGGCATTGGAAGGTACGAGCATTTGCCATTAAACTAAGAATTACTGACTGTGATTGCAGCTGTAACAACTTCAGACGTTGTTCTTCAGAATAATGCATTATTTTTTAAAACGCAATAATTGAAAGAGCTTGAATCTTGGAAAGGTTTGGGCACTGTACATAAAACCCGATTTATTTTTCTTGATTAGAGGAAAACATACCTTCGAACATTGGCCCGTAACCTGCCTTCAGAATCACCAGCATGCCGGAAGTGGCCTGTATGTCCACACCGCCTTCAAGAAGCTAGCAGTCTGATCTGGCATCTTTTTCACAAATGGAGGGTGAGTTGGGAATTCAATTCAATTCAACTCAGTACCCTACTATCAGTAACTGAATACCTTGTGGTAGGGGGGTGTAATCCATCAACC
>JAQGAF010001826.1:0-27182 GCA_034687865.1 Kryphioiulus occultus
GGAGCTAAGTCCGCCTTCGTTGATCAAAAAGTGCAAGTAAAATATTTCTAGGTCTAACATTTCTCACTGTCAATTTGCAGTTACAAAATTTGGAAACGCCGCCCATCAACAAAGCAATCATGTCAATATTATCGCGAGATATTTTTATGCGTTCGGCGATTATGCCTTCTTCCGTTTAGTCGTGACGTCGTCCCGGAAACGGTCAGCGCTTGATCTCATTTTTTTTTTGCTTATCTTGTGACTTGTTCCTGTTTGTGAAACGCCTGGAAAACTGCGTTAAAATAAGGTAATTATATTTTCTAAATAGCTGTCTCTGTGCTTGTAGACAATTAAGGCCTGTATTTGCGAAGGCTTCTTCCATGGAGAATAAAATCTTACTGCGTAGCGCAGTTTCCTAACTTGTTTAATCAAGGTCCTCATCCTGGCTAAATGATTCGACCTAATTTGACCGTTCAAGATTTCGTGTTTCCTAATTTCCTCATAATTTCAATCCCAGTGCTCATTTGTTGCTGTGCTCACGTTGTGATCCCGCACTTTGTCACGCAAGTGTACATCATCTAGAAGAGAAGCTCTTGAATGGTAAATATCGGAAAATATTTTAGACCTATACCCTCCAGCGCTGTCGTAACGAATTTACTCTTTATTTATACGAGAACCTTCGATTAAAACGCAGTCAGTAGCAATGGCGAGATCACTTCCTTGATATAATCATTATATTGAAAGTTGGATTGGCTGTTTGGTAAGACGATAGGGCAAGGGTGGGTCGATCACAATTAAACAGGCGTATGACATTCAGCTGTAGCTCCATGGCTATTCGATGTCCCTTTATTTGGATATCTTGTGTGGATTTCAGGTGTTTAGACTGCATTTGCAGTAGTGTTCAGATTCTTGTTTGATGTTTGGCTAACACACCTGGTAGCCAGGGACAGGTGTTGGGTATAGGCCTGTGCAACAGCTAGTTATTCGTATGGTCTTGCGTTGACTGATTTATAAGTAGCTTGAGGAAGGACAACTTCGCAAGCACAGAATTGAGTCTGCGTCCATCCTTCCAGTGTGTTATTTTGTGCAAATGTAAAACGCTTTTGGGATAAATTGGTAATTATACTCAATTCTAGCTGGCGGCGCAAAATGCAGAATCACCACTAGTACAACCATATGCTATGGTACAAATGGTTGATGTACCATTCCGCAATTTCATATGTTAACCATTGCTTAGGTTCTGACTGGGATAATACCTGTTTACGTCACTCATAGAAATATGAAAAAGCCATGGATTGTCATTATAACATGGTTGTTCCTTGACAAATGCAGTGAATGGGAGGATTAAATACTTTTCATGGATCCTAATTATGAGAGCAGTGATTTTCTCATTTCAAAATATGTATAATGCAATCAAATATATTTGCATCATGATGAAAGTGACTTTCAAACGTTCAACATATTTACATTTGAGTCATTTATAAACATTCTGCTTATAAGCTTGTCAGATTTTAGGCCGCATTTGTGTTATCGGTATGAGTTTTAATGATATGTCTATATATTAGTATGGCAGGTATGCCTGTGAAATGATGTGCGAATACCGGAAAGAAATTTAAAAAAGCTATTTTATGTAGGCGTACATTAAAACCTGTGATGCCTATCACAAATTTTATGTAAAACAATTTTAAAAACCAATTGCCCAATGCAAAAAGTTACTGTTGTAAGAATGTATGTATTTTTTACCAAAGTACAATTTTGGAATGTTCAGTTTGCTAGTTTATGCAAAATTTAAAAAAGACAACTGTTGTTTTCATAAATTGACGCTTGTTTGATTTGGAAATATGAAAATTCATGAGTAGGCCTGCAAAATATTTTTGTTCTATGTTTCTAATTGTAATAATGACCAGTAAACTATAAGAGAGTAATTTCAAATAGGTGGTTATTTCGATACGTTTGCTATCAATTGCCCTTCAAAAGTTGCGTGTTATTAACAATTTTTTGTGATGTTTATGAAACAGATGGAAAAGGTTGATTTGAGATATCAGTAGGCCTACTTGGGGATAATGACACACGTATATGACACGTATGTTGCAAATTATCCAGAAAACTTTTATCATTTTCAGTACATACGAGCTCGCAAACAGCAAATGTTTCATGATTTGTCATTTTGAACATTATAACGCACTGAGGTGTCAGCTGTAATTTTTGAAGACTGTCTATGATGTCTCTAGTGACCATGGTTGATATTTTAATACTAGGAAAACTCACTCAGTTACATTCATTTCATAGGAATCGATCAGGAATGGCAAATTGTATGGATCCTCCGTATGGGTTCCATATCATGATGCATGAAGACTTACTGATGCAAAGAAATTTTCCATTATTTTAAGTTAAAAAAGTAATGAAAACGAACTGTAAACAGAGTGACTGACCATCTAGAACAGCTGAAAATTCAGGGTAATTGATATGACCTGGAAAATATAAAATGTTAATTGCAAACCGAATGCATTTTTCACATGAACAATAAATTTGCCAATATACAGAACAACATCGACCACACATTCAAACCCCTTGGTTCCATATCTTTATTTGATTTGTATAAATGATATCATGAAAACTACTATAGGTTTGATTGGACCTTGGGTGTATGTATATCGTTTCTTCAATTTGATAACCTAGTTTCAAAACCAATAGTAGAGGAATGGACGAAAACCATTTCAATGTCACACCGTTTATATTCTGTGATTACGTTACGATTTCATATCGTGCTGTTACTGAGGCTTTTGTAAATATTTCTCATAAAATTTAAATCGGATATCCATTTTTTTATTGGCAAGTTATGGACAGCTTCAGAATCGTTTGATAAGTCATGTGCTCTATGATCCATGTACTTGGAACATGGTAGGGCAACTTCATCCATATGAACAATATGTGTACAACAGTTGTTGCATCGGAGTTAACTTTTCTTTTAGGTAAAATCTATTTCTGGTCAGTGAGGTGCAGTGATAATCCAGATCAATTGTCAAACAGCGGAGCATTCTAGAAAAACTGTATAAATACTGTATGATTTATATCCTGTTGAACTTATGCCAGTACACAATTTTGTATTTGCATGCAGATTAAATAATTGCGTGATTGCTAATCTTAACCTTCTGGCAATTAAATTTAATCTTAATGTAAACACCATTAATAATTTTAATGCTGGATAGTTATTCCTCATTATACTAGGTGCAAAATTGGTCCATACGACTTTTTGACCTTGAGTGATCTTTTTTTTTCTGTTGACTATTGATGTCATCCAATCCGCAAACCCTGATAACTCGGCATTATTATCTAAAATTCAGATCGACTAGGTCCAAAAAGTTAACGTCATGTTTGATAAAATGTAAAAATTCGCCTAAATTTAAATTGCGTTTTAATATTTAATTTGTGTTGTCTTCCTCATATACTGCAACAAAAATAAAAGGCACAAGATTGTAATGTTCATTGGTAATGCAACTTATTTACCACAACCTGTCTTTTTCTTTCAGCACGTGGCATGCTGAACAGTCGCAAAGTGCTAAAGCCGACAGCGTGATGATTGATGGGACCTCTTTCCTCATGCCATTATATTTCTTTTTATTTCACCGATTGAGCTGGTTAGCCTCACTTTCGTCCTTTTTACTTGTGTGGTAGTTTTGAATTGGGAATGCTGCCGATCTGACAATAATACGCTTGCTAAATTTGCTTCATAGTAAATAGTTCTGATAAGCAGTCTATTTTATATTAGTTAAAAGAAACTCTGGCTTGGCTAAAAACATTTACGAGTTATTTGGAGTTAGGAAAGTAAAATAATTATTGCATCATTGATTGAAGATACCGTTCATCAACTTTTGTTGACAGCTGAGCAAAGAAAAATGTTTTGGAACCTGCAATGTGAAAGACGTTAAAATAGCTATAGAATAAATAGATAACAATTTCTACGGCATATTTCAAGTATACTGTGCAAATATCATCAACATTTTATTCTGTTTCGGCAGACTCCTACTGCAAAGGTGCCTCACCAAGAATGTCGGAAGCCGACGGGACGAATTCTTATCATCAGCTTAATGTCATAAGTATGTCACATTATAGTTAACAAATATTATTAATTATCATGACTGGAACAAACTTTTGATGTTGGACTTACACATACTCGAGAAATTGCCCATTCTGGTTTTGAAAACATTTTTGTGATCTGCATTTATTGTTCAAATTTCCGTTTTCATTCTAAGAGCTATTTTCCCACTTAATTAAATACTGTACTGACAAACATGTTGCATCGATATCGCTCAAAGAATGCCAGACAGCCACTGTTGGACTCAGTCATAGTCGTACAATGGCTAATTTAATTAAATTCCAAATATGCTAATGCTTGTATGATGCTGAATTTTTTTTAATTCATTTTAGTTGATTCTGCTAAACTAAGCTCGACCGGAGGTTTATTCAAACCAGATCCTTATGTAGAACTCAGCGTTGATGGGAAGCTACCAAGAAAGACTGAATACATGAAAAGTACTTACAATCCAAGCTGGAAAGAACCATTTACATTGTAAGTTCAGCTGTGAAAAAATGTCTTAAAAATATTGGTATAATTTCAGGCCACATTTTACTCATAATTTCTCAGAAACTATTTTCACACAATAAATGGACGCCCTATTGCAAAAAAGCAATATACGTGTACTTACAGGCATTTATCTTTGTTTTGTGGTCATCTACTTTATTCTATTATGACTGTTTAATAACTAAGCCCAAGGTCAAAACATTCTGTTTATTACTTACTTTTTGAGCTTCTTTTCCACTTCACATTCGTCCTCTGATTAATATTAATGATTTTTGAATTCGCATAGTCTTTATTGATTTAATGCTTACAGATACATCTCTGCAATTTACTCGACTATCATTCAATGATCATTGGACGCTTCTATAATAACACTAATTGTTCTCTGTGACACCACTCTCAATCTGCTAATTTCACTAATTTCTAATTTTTTGTAGGCTTGTTACGCCATATTCTAAGTTGCAGTTTAGGATATATAGCCACAGTGCACTGAGAAAAGATGCTGTACTCGGTCAGGAAGTCGTTGATCTTTACAGCAAGCTACTGT
Source organism: Kryphioiulus occultus (assembly GCA_034687865.1). Classification (NCBI taxonomy): domain Eukaryota; kingdom Metazoa; phylum Arthropoda; class Diplopoda; order Julida; family Julidae; genus Kryphioiulus; species Kryphioiulus occultus. The sequence continues at coordinate 5,106 of JAQGAF010001826.1, forward strand.
TGCACAGAGGCAAATGTAAGTTTTAATAGTTCAAACCTCATTTAGTAAAAACCTCATTGTCAACTATTTCCTGAGTCATGCAGTCTAACGTACTCTTTGATGCATTTCAGTTGAAAATCTATCCATGGTTCTGGATTTGAGCAGTGAAGGAAGACCAAGTACTCGTCCCAGTACAGGTGAACTTTCTATCATCCTTGACGGTTTGAAAGTGGATATGACGAAGTTTCCGGCCCGACCGGCACGAGAGCAGGCAATAACAAGTAAGTACATGTACTAGTTGTTCATTATCTTGCGCATCGAGTTATCTTCAGACACTCGCACTACTTGATTCTAAATTTGAATCAAGGCTTTTGGGGAAATTGATAAAGTAAAATTAATATAGATAATTTTTTCCAGAATAATTTACATAAGTATACCTAACATTTAAGTAGAATATAAATGAAAGGCAACCCTAAAATTTGTTTCCGCAACTTCATTGCCTTAATATGTTCTAACATGTGCTTGTTGGCAGGGTCCTCGCCGGATCCTAGTACAAATGCTCCGCAAGCTAACGGCAGCACCAACCAAGAAACTGACAGAAGCGGTAGTGCTGGCAATGCAAGGAACAGTTATCCCTTGCCCTATACGCTTAATGACATCAATAACAGCCAACACCAGGGAGTGCGTCCACGTGTGCGACCCATGGCCAATGGCATGGCCCCTGGAACGCAGGCTGGAATTAACAGCTCAGCTTCTTCACATTCCATTGGCACTGATCGACATTCATTACCCCCAATTGGCAACCTGCAATTAGTGACACCACCAACTAGCAATCCACGTAAGTCACCTATTTTGAGTTATTTTGACAAAATTTCAGGCTAGTTTGATTTTCAGAAATGAGTATACACGCATAATTCGCCCAACTAGCACCTGATTGTCGAGTCTATCTGTAAACTGCTTTCTCACATTAGATTCAGATATTCGTTCTGTAGATGCACTTTCTATGCAAAGTTTTTCATGTTTAATTTCTGGGCCTGCAGTCCCTGTGGTAGAAAGTAGCGCATTTAAATGATAGAAAGGCGACACTAAAGATGCAAGAAAGAATCCCTATGTAGGAAACTCGTAATAATTATTGGCATGGCTTATGTTTTTTGCAGCTTTATATAATCCTGATTCTGGTGAAGATGACAAATGCATGCCTCCTTGTAGTCAGCCTGGACAACCTTTGCCTCTCAGTAAATTGCTTTTTATTTTGTCAAAACCATGTTAATTGATTACATTTACTCTAATTGCGCTTTTACGTGTCATTAATACAAGGGTCTTTTATACTAAATGTGCAATGATGACCTAAGGATTCATCGAAAAATATCATATGTAACATCATCACACCTCTTTTCTACCGATATATTCTTTGATATATTTTTGCAAATTCTCGAAAGTTTACACTAGTTGTATAAAACTTAAAATAATGAAAATAAATTTCATATTCATAAAATTCATAAATAATACTTGAAAATACTGAAATATTCTGAAAATTAACTGTTTGGCTATACCTGTATTCCATAACTTAATTTCCTGAACTCCCTGAATTCAAACTCTTTATTCAAACTTTTATTACCCTTCAGATAGACACCATTTGCAATCTGTTGCTGTTATAATCTGCTTGGTCAACTTTAGGGCCAGTTTTCAATTTTTTAATGGAAACTTGAATTTCATGCAGTTTTTTTATTTCAGGCTTGCCAGCCTTGCTCCCCTCCAGTATCAGCTCTTCAAGCGTGGGCACACCTACAGAAAATGGAAATGTGTCTGCATCCACAACTACTCCAAATCGAGACACTCCACCTGGGACATTGCCCACAGCTGCTCCAGTTAGCTCCCTGCTTGCCCCTGCCCGACCACCCACAAACAACAACAACACATCAACGCCGAATGCCAATGCTGCAGCCACCCCTAGCGCCGCAGAAGAACCACTGCCCCCTGGGTGGCAGATGCGGTTCGATTCTTTTAACCGGCCCTATTACGTTGATCATAACTCCCGAACCACACAGTGGCAGCGCCCCCAACCACTTCCACAAGGGTAAGCATGCGAGCTTTTGGTCCTGGTACTAACAAACAAATGGCTTTACTATTCCTTCTTACTTTAAAGGTGGGAAATGCGCCGTGATCAGAGAGGCAGGGTATATTATGTCGACCACAATTCCAAATCGACGACTTGGCAGCGTCCAAACACGGAAACCATGAGGCACTTTCACCAGTGGCAGTCAGATCGAACACAAGCAATGCAGCAGTGTGGACAAAGATTTTTGTATCACAATGTATGACTTTTATAAGCATTTTAAAATTGGCAATACCATTTTACTTGAAATGAGAATTTCTATTGAGGCACTATTCCACAATTTGCAGAATACCAGTGGTAAAGTTGAAGAAGATGATCCACTGGGGCCCCTACCTGAAGGATGGGGTAAGATTCGGAACATTCCACATACTTTTTTCAGTTTTCGAAGTTCAGTTTTCAGAGCAGAAATTTTTCCATATAGAAAATATCGAAAATAAAATGTATCTAGTCAAATTTTGTGAAGCTAGACATTCTAATTTGTTGAATTTTTGACAGGTTTTGGAAGCATTTTGTGTTCATTTTATGGTGTTGTTTTTGATCTGATTGTACATTTGATTTTTCAGAGAAACGCGTGGAGCCAAATGGAAGAGTGTATTTTGTGAACCATAAAAATCGGACAACCCAATGGGAAGATCCAAGAACCCAAGGGTGCGTGCATTGCTCACACTCTGAATTAAGGTTGATATTTCTCATATCATTTTGGCTTATGTCAAAAACAGGATAATCCATGAAGACCCTCTTCCTGCTGGCTGGGAGATGAGGATCAACCAAGAAGGGGTGCGATACTTCGTCGATCACAACACAAAAACGACGACGTTCCAAGACCCACGACCCGGTTATGGCAAAGGGTAGGTTTTGTGCAATTACTCATTCACACTTTGAAGAAAAATGTCTAATAATAATCAATCTTTCTTTAATTACCAGACCCAAAGGTGTTTATGGCGTTCCCATTGCCTACGAAAGAAGCTTTAGGTGGAAATTGGGGCAATTTAGGTATCTCTGTCATGTAAGTTATTAAAAGTTCTTATATACAAAAAATATACTGTGCTTTTGTAAGTGTGTTTTGAAAAGTGAGATGTTCTTTTGCTTCTATGAGGCCTAAGAAGTTTCAGACTAAACTGACCTTATTTCTAAATTTCAAAGTTTTAGTTTATTCTGCTTTCACTAGGGCAACGCTAAATAATCGGTTGCGTGTTAATACATTACACTTTTATGAAAGTTGTTTTTCTTATTTGCAGTCGAATGCCTTACCAAGTCATATCAAGATAAGCGTTTCTCGACAAACTTTATTTGAAGATTCATTCAACCAGGTAAAAATTTCTTCTAAGACGTTTTTAGCAAACAAAAATATCATCACAACTTTTATTGATGTATTGGGCACTGTTTTAGATAATGAGGCTTCAGCCTTATGAACTGAGGAGGAGATTATACATTATATTTCGTGGGGAAGAGGGGCTGGATTACGGTGGTGTAGCCAGGTGTGTAATAAAGTAGTAGTCTCATTTTTGGTACGCCATTTCAAAGATTGAAAATATTAGTTTTCATGAAACACAAAACTCAGAAATCTGCATAGAAAACCTTACTAGAAAATTAACCAGAATTGCTGCACGTTCATTGTAAAACAACTAATACTTTCTTTCAGAGAATGGTTTTTCTTGTTATCACACGATGTTCTAAATCCGATGTATTGCTTGTTTGAGTATGCCAACAAAAGCAATTACAGCTTGCAAATAAACCCAGCATCGTCGGTGAATCCAGACCACTTGCTTTACTTTCGTTTCATTGGTCGGTTTATTGCAATGGTAAGTTTACCGTAATTGTGTATTTATCAAGTGAACAGCTTATGATTCAAATTGAATGTGCTTAGATTATAACGGGATTGTTAGTTTAAACTCATGAGTCTTTGAAAAGTTTGAGAAAGCCAGGCATGTTCTTTTTCTTTTCAACAATCCTTTACTCTCCAATACAGGCACTGTATCATGGAAAGTTTATCTACAGTGGGTTCACGTTGCCTTTTTACAAACGGATGCTCAATAAGAAACTCACCATGAAAGACATTGAATCAATTGATCCAGAATTTTACAATTCATTATTATGGATCAAGTAAGTTGTCATGTCTCACGGAGCATTCTATGCAATGGTATTAAACAAATTAGTGTTTAGTAACTCATAATATATCATGTCTATGTAATAGGGAAAACAATATTGAGGAGTGTGGACTGGAGCTGTTTTTCAGCGTTGATTTTGAAGTGTTGGGTCAGGTGACATCACACGAATTGAAACCCGGTGGTAATGAAATCCAGGTTAATGTGGAGAACAAGGATGAATATATACGGTATGGTGATGCTTACTTCAATCACATTTTCTGGGTAATGCACGTGGGAAAGGTCTGATCATCAAATTTCAAGTGATTCTATAATCGGATAACACTTGGCTTACTTTCTTTTGTGCCTGTAGGTTGATGACTGAATGGCGGTTTTCGCGTGGCGTCGAGGAGCAAAATAAAGCATTTTTGGATGGCTTTAACGAAGTCGTTCCTCTCGAATGGCTGCAGTACTTTGATGAGAGGGAACTGGAGGCAAGAATAATACTGTTCAACATTGGTTTCAAAATTTCCTAGCAGTGTTATAATGTTTCCTACTAACAATCTATCTGTGGGTCCTTAAATTTTGTAGTTGATGCTGTGTGGAATGCAAGAAATCGATATCAACGACTGGCAGAGAAACACAATATACAGGCATTACACGAGAACGAGCAAACAGATACAGTGGTTTTGGCAGGTCTGTAGCTGCATGAACATCTAACAAATTTTATTTTGGAAATTGAAAAAACTGCGCTCTGCAATGTTAACCCAAGGAATGATATGGAGCCACCTGTCATTTATCATTAGATTTTTGAATGTCAGTAGAAACAGTAAAATAATTTGCATTCAGCACGATGCGCAAACATCACTCAATACAGATTTTGGAATTTTCAAGATTTTCGCCTGTTTTCTGATCCTTTTTTGATATGTATTTAGTTTGTGAAGGAGATGGACAATGAAAAGCGCTCAAGGCTGTTACAGTTTGTCACCGGCACATGCCATGTACCGGTGGGGGGATTTGCTGAGCTAATGGGCAAGTAATTTCGATTTCCGGCTACTCCTTCAGTAAACTGTTGCTCAGAATGTTTTTCTGTTTCCTACAGGGAGCAGCGGACCACAAAGATTCTGCATCGAGAAAGTGGGAAAGGACACCTGGTTGCCACGAAGTCACACTTGTTTCAATCGCCTTGATCTGCCGCCGTATAAAAGTTATGATCAGCTGGTGGAAAAACTGACTTTTGCCATTGAGGAAACCGAAGGATTTGCTCAGGAATAAGATTGTGATGTGAAAAGGACAGCGTGGCTGAGGTGCTTCCAGGGATAGTTACGTTACGAGAGTATTTCATTCTACACTTTTGTGACACATTGTACATGCATTATATTTAATTATATCACTTCCCCGTTTCTCCTCCTTTTAATTTTAACTGGTCACCGAGGAATTCTGAAATTAATATAGCTGGCGGTTTGTTGGCAGCTGCACTTTGCGCGAGACAGCGTCTCAAGTTTGGCTAAGTGATTGCAAAACTAGACTGCAGTATATTCATGTGGTGCAGGATCAACTTTTAATTGCCAGGCTTAATCACAGCGCTGAAAAGTCCTTCCCATAACCAAAGAATTGCTTAAGCCGTTTAAGGGCTGAATGCTAACGGTTTTCATTTGATTTCTTAGGCAGTTTCTAGAAGACAGCGGGCGAGTGGTTTTCTCACATTGTGCACCTATTCCAAAAAACTGAAACCACTTTCAACCTACCTAGATGGTTGCAAACGCAGTTCTCGAGTTCCATTGGTTTGAAAACCTTATTGTACAACTGAGCTCAGCTCTTCGCTCTGGTGGAATAATTCTATCTTTATGGAGCATTTTTCTGGACTAATAACTCAAATTGCTTCAGCTAGGATCATGATTTCTACCCTAAATTTGCTTTGTTTGCTGAGAGATGTCGAAGAAAGTTTCCTCTTTTTTGGAAAATAAGCTTGCTGTCCTTTTGTATTTTTATTGATAACATGAAAATAGGAAATTTTCATGGAAAATGACCAAAGTTCAGTGGTTACGAGTTGGAATCGTCCAACACTATCCCTTACCACTTATTTTGAAAAGGATATGCCAGCTTTGGGCGCGTTGAGGAAAGTGAGGGACCAAGCCGACCAACTGGTAGCATTTCTCAAAATTTCCATTGATGTCAAATGAAAATAGGTTGGGTTTGCTGTCCTAAAAGTATGCTGGGGGAGATTGTGAATTCTAAAGGTCTTTCAGTTTGTTTTAGCCCCTGGTGACTTCTTTCAAAGCGAATAAAACTTTCTGCTTCTTGCATTCCATGTTTTCAAACTTTTAATTATTTAATTTTTTATTAATGCTATTATTTTTGAAAATTCCTGTTACTTGTATTTAGCAGCTAGAATAGTTCATATCGATGAGCAAAACACTTGTACAAAGGCAAATGCCTAATTGCAGAAAAGGTGAAGTTAAGGGTTCTCATAATTCTCTAAATTTTGAAAAATAGTAAAGTGTTGTGCATTCTTGACTGTTTACCATTTTTGTAAAATTTCGCAATTTTTCATTTAAATTTTACTTTGAAAAAAGGCTTTGATAAGCCTTATAAGTGCATATTTTAAAAGACACCTTTTTACATAACAAAATTGCGTTTGTTTAGAAAAATGACGAGAATGTTTATTTCATTTATTTTTCAAAGACCAATTTTTCAAAGACACAAAAATGCCATTTGTTGGGGCAATGGTTAAATTAATATATTCAGTTACTCCCTCATTTTTGTGGACATCAGCACCATTGTTAAAATGGTATCTAACAGCTTATAGCTAGCCTTTGGAATATTCAGCATGGTTAATAAACACAATGAATATATTACAGTCAGAATTGACAATTTGTACAAGAAATTAATGTGATTAATTTCAGAGTCGATGAATGCTCGCGAGACTAACCTGTAGCGAAGCACTTTGACATTTCACAAAGGCATTGTGCACCTTTGGACTTGAGTGCCCATAAATATTTTTGCTGATCTTGTATGCTCATGACATCGTGTACAGTCGATTTTCTGTAGACAAATTAGGTAAAAGAACGTTGATTGCTAGCATCAGTGTTGCCACACTGCAGAAAACCCAGTAGTTGACAAGTCCAAAACATGTCTTTGACGCCATTAGTAATGAATGGAATATTATTTTTACTGTATTGTAATGTCTGCATTTGAAATTGCCATCAAATAAGGGAAACTTTGAAAGAAATATCCTATACACTTGAGTTTTGTCTACAACTCAATTATGAATGATTTTGAATCAAATTGTTTTAATTTTTGCTAAAAAATCAAAAAATAGGAAAATGTTCGGGATCTCGTACAAATTTGCTCGGTGTGGCAACACTGGTCAGCATCTGATTAGCTTTCAATGAAATTTGTTGGATGAACCACAAATGACTTTTTCCACAAAATTGTATTGGTGTTTTAACAATTTTCTGACTTTGAAGAGACATCGGCGGTCTTTTACTTTAAAACACAAACATGGTGATGATCAGGGGACATTTCACCAATTGGAAGGATCAATTAATTTTTCTTAACGCTGAGGGTTTCTGAAGTTAATAAGCGTTTGAGCGATGGGAAAGTGATGAAAATAGCATTGTTACAATGTTTACTTTTAATTATTTTATGGCAGTTTTGTATATTTCGTCTTTGTGAAAAAGCCAAATAGAGAAAAGTTGGAGTTAAAATCATGCCATTGTTATTTTCGTGTTATTTTCATTTAGGTTTGAAGAATGTGGAAGCTGACTTTGAGAACCCTTTTTAATGATAAATGCAATACTTTGTCAGATCGATCACTGAAAGGGAATATTTGTAATTCTCGCAAAATGTAAATGGTTAATAAATGATGTATATGTATTCAAAATAAATTTGTGAACAGTTTATGTCAATTTAGTCGCAAGGAAACGCGAACATTATTTGGGCAAAACAAGTCACTGGGTATTTTGTATATGGACGTCTATCGAGTTTAAAAACATCGAGAGGAAGTGGATATTTTAGGGATTGTATTACTGGAAAAATGACAAGAAGTTAATTTGAATTTGGGGAAAAATCCGATTGCCCGATTAGAAAAAATGGCGGGACTTTTCGGACGCTTTTATTGGGTATGACGTACATGATTGACGTCACACATGAAAGATCGACGTCTGATCGTGTGTCATTGGAACGGTTGAACACATGTTGTGGAGTAGAAAGTGTTCCTTGTTGTAATTTGACATGTTTGGTAAATTGTATTCGGTGTCAAAGAAAACCATGTCGAGATATTTATAGCTCTAGATCAAGGCGTAATCAGACGAGAGTAATACCAAAGGTAATAATATCGATCATGTTATGTCAATCATCAAGAGATCATTCGTGCATGACGTTCAGGATGTCTTGTACACTATGCATACTTGTAATACTACTCTTTAGTCAGGGTTTTTCTTAAGAACGTTTGCACATATGTAGCTTACACGCACGTACTGTACTTTGGAAATTGTAGCAGGACGCCCTATGAACTTCCAGGATGGGATGTGCTTGTGGAAAGGAGGTTTTGGAGATCAATGGACAGAAGTACATTGTTCGTGGTCGCTTGGGTGAAGGGTAAGGACTTTAAATTACCATTGTGACCACTATATTTCTGTCAATCCAATTTCTTGAATTGTGATTTCACTGTTTGCCTCTGTTGATTCACTTTAGAGGGTTCAGCTGCGTCGAGCTAATAGAAGGAATGTATAATCACAACTTATATGCATTGAAGCGCATTGTAACATCATCTCAAGAAGATGAAAGGAAGGCGATGCAAGAAATACAGTATTATCAGAAGATCCGACATCGCAATGTTATCAGCTGCATCGAATGGAGCACCAACAGCTTGCATGACGGAGCTAGCAGTGAAATTTTTATTGTGCTGCCTTTTTACAAGGTATAATTTGGTTCAGGTGTAGTGGGCTACATACAGTATAGAAATGATCGATTGACCAATAACTAGCTGACAAGAGGTGTAAAGGTGTAAAATTATCGAAAATTATTGATTTTAGCATGGCACTTTGCAAGAGGAATTAAATAACAGAGGTTTGCGCAAGGAGCACTTTTCAGAAGGTGAAGTTTTACATATGTTTAAACAAATCTGTGATGGGATTCAAGTCCTCCATGATAGTACACCCGATTCAATCGCTCATAGGTATGATGGCGATTTGGTAAAATAGTTAGAACTGAAAAATGTACTCTATTGCAATTTCAAATTCCGGATATTTTTCATTCCTAGAGATTTAAAGCCTGGTAATGTTTTGTTAACTGATGATAACTCTCCAGTTTTAATGGATTTTGGTTCAGCAGGAAATGCAAGACATGAAATAAAATGCATGGCTGATGCAAAGGCATTTGAAGTGAGTGAGTTAAGTTGTTATTGGTAGAGGCCTTCATATAGAAGGCTTAAAAATTAATAAAAATTAAATTGTCACCCTTCCAGGATATGGCAGCACAGTATTGTTCCATGCTTTATAGGCCGCCAGAATTTTTCCATCTTGATAGGGATAGTGTTTTGGATGAAAGGACAGATATATGGGTAAGACAGTTTCAAATCGTCGCATCATTTTTCTACTAGTGAACATGAGAGCTTAAAGTTGCAAGCTACATAAACAAGACACGACCTTTTTGGATTGTTAGCACATGTTATTGTGAAAGTATTCATCACTTTGTGTTTTCAGTCTTTAGGGTGCCTTCTATATGCGATTTGCTTTTTCAAATCTCCATTTGAAGCTGCATATGAATGTGGTGGCAGCATAGCATTGGCTGTGATCGGAGGAAATATTGACATTCCCAAACATTCACCGTAAGTCAAAAGAAAAGGAAAATTTGAATGAAAATAAGTTTATTATATTTTTGGCTCCAGTAAAAACTGGTGTCTGTTTTTATGCAATTACAGCTATTCCAATGATATGCATCAGCTGATTTTATCCATGATTAAAGTGGAAGGCAAAGATCGTCCATTTATTAAAGATATTCTTGCCAATGTTTGCCTATTATGTGAAAGGTATGCAGATACATGTTAATTAAAGTGTCTGGATAAAGTTTAATCTTTTATTGATCGCCTGGCAAAGCTACAGCCTTTATGAATTATGCATTTTATGAAGTTTTTACGGGAAGGTAGATTGGCAGTCCAATGTGAATGTGGGGGAAGGCATCTGGTTATAACTTATGGGATCAGAGATAAAATGTTTCATTACCTTAAGCTATTTTCTGAACTGTTGATGATCTATCCAGCAATAAATATGCAATCCAAAGAATAAACTGTACTGCATTGTGTTTCGATTAATTCAACTTCGGGTCTTATGTCGCGTTCTCACGAGTCAAATTTGTTCGGTCAATATCGATCAACAATTATTGAGCGACAAATGTTGACCGATAATTGTTCAATTTCTGTTTAGACGTTTCAACAAAAATGTATGCAACTTACAGTTGAAGATGGCGTCGAGCGCAAATATGCTTGTTGTATTTTTCCCAAACTCGTGTTAAATGGAACTCGAAAGAGGAATAGAACACGATTCTGGCAAAAATTCGAATTCGTACGCGTGCCAATTTGGAATTTTGTTCGTTTACGTGCTCTAAATGGAACGAAGTGAGCAAGTTGAAAACCGTTGAAAGACCAAAAGTTGAAGGGTGGCCAACTTTGTTCTATTCAACCAATCATTGACCAACTCGGATTCAATTCTTTTGAGAAGCGTGTTCTCATATTTCAATCAGCTTTCAACAGAAAGTTGATCGACAGAAATTGACTCGTGAGAACGCAGCTTTAGTTGGCATCAAGTTGGTTTCACCTGTCAAATTTCGCGCCTTTTCGAACATGTCGATTGCGTCACTAGTAGCGGGCGGCCATGTTGAAGTTCGGCTAACTCTACACCGCAATGGTCTCCAGCGCATTTTCACCAGAAGAAAAACTAGCGCTGGCTTCCCGAAAAGCGCTGTGCCGGCCAGTTTCCAGCGAAATTCAAAGCTGGGAAAGCCGAATTGATCCCCCGAAAGGTGGCACGGGGCGGAATGTTCAATTTATCGAGATATCACGCGGTAAACAAGGACCTTGCTAAACGCGACCCCCAAGATGGCTGCACATGCGCAAAGCGACGCATTAACGGGATCTGCGCATCCGTATTCGCTAGCGCACCTGCGTCGCCATAACATCGCGTTTTTGGCTAGCAGAAAGGCAGGAGAACGCAGTTGATGAAAATAGCTTGGTTCGTTTACCTCGCGGCCGAGTGCTTCGGAGAAACGTGCGCATCCCGAGGCCCCAAGCTCGGCAGCTTCCGTCCGACTTTCGTCCGTTTGTCCCATCGTGCAGGTGCATCGACTGCCGAGTGCCGACTTTGGCAGCCATTAAATTCCGTGGCGTTGTCAGGAGCGGGTCGTCCAGCGCTTATCTCCGTCGTTTTTGCGTGCAACGGACATGGTTAGCTGATCAGGAGGCACCTGCTCTCGAGTGAGTCTCACCGCTTTTTTATCTCTTTCGCAGCGGCGACAATGTCGCTAGAATCGGTCGTTTTTACCTGCCCAACGTTCGTGGGTGGTGGCGGGTCAACGTGGCCTCACGTGCCCCCAACAGCACTGCACCTCAAAGTTTTGCGAGTAAGAAAGGCGAATTTGCAGCGAAGATTCACCCAGATTCAATGAGCCGGCAAGGCGATGGTGGCATGCTAATTTCTGGGAATTTTGCTGCCGCCTGCCTGACGTAGGCTTGGGTGTCAAGTCAACTTCGACAGGTGTTCATCTTGGCCTCATTTGCTTGACTATGGCTATGTAGAGCGTTGAGTAGAAATGGGGTTTGAGAATGCTGAAAGAATGTTATTATGTTCATCGAATTAGGGTCGTAATGGGGTAGCAGTTTGCCCGGGATTATATATAGACCAGGGCCTCCGCTATCTAACCTGTATGGACCCATTTCGAAATTTGACAGGATGGCCTGGGGCCGTTCTGCAAGGACGTCAGAAGGGGCGGTCAAGGACTTTTCGGGCTTCCCCTTTAATTGGCAAACGCTATTTCCGAGAAATTGCATAGTCGCGAAAGTGACCCCATCCCAAATCCGAAAGCGAAACCTCATGCCCTTGAAATCTTGGTTGAAGTGCTAGAAAATTGCGATAACGTCCCTGAACTTTCCAAGAACTTTTGTTGTCCTGCGTGCCCCAAGAGTTAGAGATAAAACGTGTCTAGAAATGCTCGGCATTTTTTATGGTGACAGGACGGGAACTACCACAAAATTAGCAGTACCACGTGCCAGTGGTACCTTTGGTTCAGTTTTATCTATGATTTTACCATGGCTTTACGCAACATCAATTAAAAACCAACGTTTCGTGTATCAGCAAGACTGAATGCATTGTGAAGAAATCCGTTTTTTTTCAACTTAATTGCCATTGTTGAAATTGTAGCTGAGGTTGAATCAAAGCCACGTACTGCTAGCGAATTTTGCCTAATTTCCACCTGTAAGCTGCTTCATCCACTTTGCAGTTGCAGTGTGTCTTCAAGCCAATCGAGTTTTAGTTTATTTTCGAAGTTTTAGTTTAATTTGATTGTCATGCAGCGCATGCCATCTGGTTTATATCCTTACGTGGTCCAAGGAAATGCTGATTTCTCATTTAGATCAGTTACTTTCCGTGCTTTTGAAAAGAAATTGCCCTGTAGCAGGTTTTTATGCACGAAATGCTTCCATCAGCAGTGTTGTTAAGGTATTTTTAATCTTCTAAAACTTGTTAACGACGTCGTTGTTGCGTCTTGCATATCGTGCAATATCCTGTAGTAAAAAGTCGGCTTGCCTTAGGTAATAATACGTTTTGCAGTTCCTAAATCTGTTATGAACAAAAAGAACACTAGTAGAAGTTACTTATTAGTCAATTCTGTATTGAGCAAATATTTTTATTATTTGTTGCAAAGAAATGGTGAACACAATCCCTTTACTGTATACCTGCAGCACTCGTGTAATTTTCGTTTTTTTGGGGGCAAACTCGTTTATCTAAAAACATTTACAATGAATGGACGTTAGCCAGGAAACGTTTACATGTAATTGAAAGCAGGCAACCAGCTTTCATTTCAATTTTCTGTGTCAACTCCGATAAATCTAGGACCACATTCAGTAAGCCTTATGCATGAATTGCATGGTCCGTTGACGAATTTGAGAGAGTATTTTAACAGCTTTCCTAACCCGGAAACTCGATCGGCTCGAAAAACGGAAGAGATAATTAAACAAATAGTGGTACAATTAAGATTTGAATATGCTTATGTTTGCAGTTTGACCTAATTGTGAAGTGACATTCATTTGGCTTAGAGTATCCATTTCTCAGAAATATACATGTAAGTGATGTAGAAGATAGCGTCAAATTTAACCACGTACATGATACAAGATGGATTCCTGATAACCAGCTGTTTTCTTTGGCACTGTGGTCAGTTTCCCAAGCGATTTGGCTGCCTGCCTTTATGGAAATGGGGTCTGTTTCTTGTATAAATTACTGTACCTCAATGGAATTGGTAGCTAAACATAAGTTGTAGAATTTGTGGAATTTGTCTGTATGTCAATGTCTGGAACCAGGTATCCCATGCAATCTGCATATCGGGTGCTTCAATAGATGGGGAAGTCCCAAGAAACAACAAACCAGTTTTGCTGAAAAAAATACTGCAAATATTTTCTCGTCAGAATTTCATTTCATGGCGAAATTCTGGCTAAAATGACTTCTTATTTACTAATAATAGCCTAGGGATAATCGCGACGTCGCTACAAGTTGGCTGCTAAAATAGGGAATGCAAAGTTGTTTTACTCATAACGCTTTATCGAGATGATGTTTATAAAATACGTACCAGGAGCAATTTGTGTTGTAAAATGAACAACAATAAAGATTTTGTTGACGGTTTTGCCAGCAAGTTGACTTTTAAATCTGACAACGTTGAGACGCAATCACTTTAATACTCTGGCCTTGCCCATATCAAAATACAAAAATTGGCTACAATTTTAAATAGTTGCAGAAAATACGGTTGAATGTGGTATTATTTTATTACTTTAAAGAGAAGTTTCTCATAATTTGGCACCGTTGTTGGGTTTTATTCGCTTTTTTAACACAACGCCCATGACACATTTAAATCCCTTTTGTCCCAGATAAGGATTCAAGGGATGAGCCGAAAATCAAAATGTGGTAAATTTGTGAGAAAAGTTGAAGGGGGTGGAGCGTGCAATAGAACTCATAATACCGTGTTGGTGACTTGATGAATTCACCTGTCTGGTCGATTGACTCGTCAACCGGCCGATGATCTTGGGGGGGGGTCGTTATATAACTTTCTATAAACAAACAAACGAGCCACCTGACCATAAAGGGTGAATTTAGTCCCATGGACCTAGCTGCGGATGCAACCAGCGGTCAAAGTTGAATGCAATTTGATGCCATAAAACTCGGACACGTTTTTCAACACATGTTTAAACTTTACTGATCAAACAGCTAGCCCAAATTAACCGGTTCTTAGAAGGCGTGATTCCTTGCCCACGGGATTTTTCAGATTCAGATTTTTCTTTTCACTACCTGTGTTTTTCTGCTCACTGCAGCCCATCAGTTTCACATGTTCCCGCTAATTTGGCATATAGCATGTAGGTGCTAAAGGTGGGATGGGCCAGCCACTACACGTGCATGCTTCAGGGCAGCCACATTTAGCACTTTTGCATCTCCCCAATGTCATTTATAAGACAATAGGCCTATTTCTTCAACAACCCTTCAAACCCATGGGTTTTTATACCCACATTATCTCAGGATTCAACATTCCAGAACAATGCTAAATGGTCCAAATGTGAATACGGTATTATATTTTAAGTGGAGCATGCTTTCCGAATGTTAATACTGCCGTTGTGCCCATGTAGGCACCTGAAATGCTTTTAGCAGGTATAATTAATTTTAAATGAAGATTGCTATCTCCGTGATATATTGGTCTTTGGTTTTCTGTTACATGTACCTGGGAATTGCTGGGCCAGTTTCGATGGCTATCTTAATTTTTAAGCAAGTTATATCCTTGGAAATGTGCATGTCACCAAGTTCAAATTGCAAAGTAAGGCATGCAAGGGTTGTTTGCCTTGGCTTCCATTTGCTTACCATTTCCATTCAAGGTTTGTGGAATGTTGGTCACTGAAACATAACGACAAGGTTTTTCAGCTGTTAGAAGTGGTAATTTCTTATCATTATTAATATATTCTTCTAAAATTTCTAAATTATTTAATATTAGAATGCCGTGTAAGCGTTGACTATTCTTTCTAATATTGAAATTTGCCAATATCTTAGGAAGACGCGAATTGTGTAGACCAACAATAAAAAAAAATTCCGAAAAAATTCTAAATAGGAGTATAGCCTGACCATCCAGCTTATGTAGTTTCTTTGCAATCAAACTTGACTACCTGCTAAAGTTTTCTCAAGAATCACACCCACAGCTGTGAGTAACGAACGTTCACCTGGAAATTACTTAAATTATTCCAAACGAAGCTATGTATAAAGTCAAATGCCGACATTTGATATCAACTCTGTTCAACCTACCGGTAGAGCAACTCAGGACTGACCTGCAGAGCTGTGCATTCCAGGATGCTGGCTGACTGAAATACACTGAAAAAACATGGCCATGTTCTCCGAACTTACATACACGTTATATTTTACTGAAAATAGAAATTATGGCAATAAAATATACAGTATTGTGCACTTTGTAGTACCTTAGGCGAGGATTCTATCGTAGATGGTACTGAAATTGAGAAAATTTTAATTTTTTCTTCCAGTGATAATTAAAAGTAGTGTTACCTCATTTTACAGGCATTTTGATTGTACCACCTACTCTTGCAGGATCAAATATAACACATGTGTAATTTAAGCTAGGATCATGTACTCATCTTGGTTTAGCTTTATCCCAGGTGTGGCAACAGAACATCAAGTGTCTCGTGTGAAAGGGCCTTCTTGGGAATGTTTGGCTGCCTGGTGGTCAACGACTTAAGAAACTTTCGTGCTGCCTTATCTACTGCTACTTTCGAAGCTTTTTGTTACGCTGAAATTATATACGTTTAACAGTAATTTGAGTTATTAATTGTTAATTTCGTGGGAAGGCGACTGCTAGCGTGCTTTAGAACAGTTGTGCATTAGTAACACAGTACGTATTCAAGCTGGCTAAATTAATGGCTACTTGAGAAGGACAATTCAGAAGCAAGAGACTGCCTTCGACTCGCATTCCTAATATTTTCACAGTTAGGAATGAAGGTACTTAACTCTAATTACGGGGCTTTTGTTGCCCGCAGGTCGAAATTAGGGGTAAGGGATGCACTTTCGTGCGATTTACCAATTGTTCGAATTGCACGCTTCCTCATTGTGGTGTAAAGATGCCAGGTAATTATTGCACTTTTCTTCCAATTAGCTGGATGATTCGAGAATATGTCTCTGTATTGAGGTCAGTTTGTCTTTTCAGAATTGCTGGTCATTTAGAATTTTAGATTTCGGTGCTGAACACCGAATTGAAACGTATATCCTCTTGAGCACCAAACCGTGCAGCATTCTTTTGTGCGGGAACAATACCATTGATTGTCTGAAAAATGGTTGTTTGGCGAAAAAGGGTAACCCTGGAATTGACTGAAGTTTCCAAAAAAGTTGGCCAGGCAACAAGCCAACAATCAAGAATAAGCCCTTTGTGGAGACCCACTATCTTGATTGTTTATTCATTAGAAATATTCCGGTAAAAATACATTTTACCAAAACATTTTGCAGAATGACATTATCAAACTAAAATGGATTATGGGCCAGTTTTTCAAGTGATTAACTAAAATGGAGTAAATGTGCAGCGTTTTTTCTGAACGCCATAATATGAGCGAAGAATGTGCTTGTTGGAATGTTCAATTTCAGGCAACTGATTGTAATTTCGCTGCTTGACACCAAACTGAAACCACAAACCACATGCCTTCCATTTATCCGTACACACCAATCAAATGCCAAGTCCTGGGCTAGAATCCGAGCAATTTTAGTCTTCATCACGGGAAATGCTGGGGATGAAGATGACTGATGAAACTCATTTTTCGATTTTCTTAATTATATTTACTTTGGCGTCAATGCGTGACGTTGCTACTGCGTTATATTCAGGTATGACTTCACAAATAAATCCTGTTTGTGGTAGAAAGTGATGTTAACGATTCGGATTGATAGCCAGAGTCTAACACCGCCGTTCTCACTTGACTTGGTTTCGGGTGATTGGGATTGAGACAATTTAATGAATAGAAAAAAGAAAATAATAGCCTTCGAGCAATGAATATTTCATTTTTGTGCTAGTTCACAAAAGCCTCTTGGGTGGAATTGGCAAAAGCAGATACAATAGCAACAGTCGCTCTATCGATTCCTTGTTGTGAAATGACCAGTTTCATAATCATAGCGACCTAATTGTTTACCACTTTTCGTTCCTCTAGTTCGTGTAGGAAAACTGAACGTTGCATACTGTATCTGATCTCGTATTGTTGGACTGTGCCTGAGGAAATGGAGTTATTTACTTTTTCATACAACATCCCTGTCACGTTCACTGAGATACTGACCTAGACGTTCGTGCATCCACTTCCGAGAGGATTAACTGATGAAGGGGTAATGGTCGCATTTATCATTGTAGTTGAAAAGTCAAAAAGCAGATTTTGCGTCCATTTTGGAAGATTTGAAGGAATGTTATTGTAGTTTTAAGATGAATTTGGTTTTGCTACTTGCAGTTTAGTTAGTGTTTGTCATGTGAAAATCAATCAGCTTTTCTCTTGTGTTTCCTCGAAAACTTAAAAATATTGCGGATATTTTCTTCAACATTGCTAGTAAATGAACGCTATATGCAGATGGTTGCAAGTTATTGCGCTGTAGAAAAAGAATAAACTCCTAATTAAATTAGGAAGAAAGTGTCACCGGCTTGAGGCGTTGAACATACTGTACATGTAGTGGGACAAGATGGTAACACAACTTTTCCGGGAATGTATCATTAATGCAAATATACTCAGGTGTATTTTGATGATTTTGTGCATTAAAGGTCACGGGTGAAGGTTTTATTACGCCTATTCAGGCCTAAAGCAAATATTGGTGATTGTAGTCAATGCTGTGTGAACTGTTAGCTGCAGAGGAGCAGGTGCTAAAAATTGTGTAAACTATATAAAATGGCAGAGGTCATTTACCTATTTGATGGCAATGTGCATACCATGTTGAGCTACCACTTGTGTGAATTGGCAACAACAGGACATTTGGGAAAATTGTAAATTTACGATCACATATCTTAATATAATTTCTAGTACATGTAAATTATAAGTGCGAAAAAATTGTTTTCGGCTTCTGTAGACTTTATATACATGGCATGTTAGTTACTGTTTGTATTAATGACAATTAATGTAAACTGCCTGATATAAATATTTTATAAACATTTTGGAGCTCCGCTGGAGCATGATAATGTATGTTGTACATGTATTTCGTACTCACGCTAGGGAATACACCTTAAATATATTATAACCAACGGCATACAGCGAACAGGGCTAAATACCTTGCTTTCAAATTGTTTTCTGCAAGACCACCTTCTGTGAGAATGTTCAATTAGTGTGCTGGTGCACCTAATTGAATTAACGCTGGGATTTTTTTTGAATGCAAATTATTCAATTAATCAGCGCACTAGCTTGCCTTTTAATCCTCTAAATGGGAACGATTCTTTTTTTATTTTTTTTTTGCTTCGTGAAACTAAAACCAGTATTTGCATGGCCTGCATGCTCGTTTAGACATTTGGTTGCAATAGATGAATTAGGATGGACTTACGTGAAAATTAACGTTTTATCCTATTTTCAATGAGGATATCGTATCCAGATCAAAATCAAGGTTGAGCGCATCGAAATCTGTATACTTTCATCCCTGCATGAGCTGGGATGCGCAGCATACTTGATGATGGAGATTAGCCTACTTCCGGGCTGCTAACATGCATCATCGTTCATCATGTTGCCATACATTTATACAACAACAAACAGTCCCCCTCAAACCAGTAGGCCTACATGTTTGCACTTTCACTAAATCTCGCAAATCCTTGTTTCTGCCTCACTTTGCGAAAATAATTGTTGGACAAGTGAGTCTTTGCTTTGGTATGTAATGCATCATGGATTGTGTGCCAGATTCATTTCCAGTTTGTCCTAGATTCTAGTCAATGTTTGCGACTTTGGTGCTGTTTCATGGAACCATTGAATGCCGATTGGAGATGGGAACCGAATTTCAAATCTGGATAAAGTCGGTGGCCATCAAGGATGTTTTTCTAGGCGATTTTTACGTAGGTTGTCCGAATCAAGCTCATTGTCTACGCTGACTCACGTATCATGTGGTTTCATATGAAAAAATTACGACCATAAATCTTCCACCTGAAATGAATCTATAAATCCTTTATTTTCGTCAAAGAGCAAAAAGTACAATTATAGCTTATTGAGGAGGAGGCGATGTTTCTAGCGATTTTTTCTCTCGATTGGGTAGTTTTTAGAGGATTTTATGTCCGAATGGATCATATGCCCACGGCATTGTTGGCACCTACGCTGCCATTGCCTGAAACAACAAAAGTTCCAGCTTGCGAGTTCGTTATTACCAAAGTGCACACAGCCTGTCATATATTAAAATCCCACAATCATTCAGAATAATTCATCTCCCGACAACATGCATTATGAAAGTAATTGATTCAACGTGACAGCAGTCTAGATGTCGCAAGGTGGTATTCCTCGCTATCTATCATATTCGCGTTTTTGGTTTTTGGAGCAGCCTTGCCACACCTAGTACGATTGTACTAGGTGTAAATTTTACCTGGGATCTGGTAAGCTTGAGTTGACAGTACGTTTTGCAAAACTTAATTTTTTCTACACGGATTTGCGAATATTTTGGTCTGATCAAAGGCAGGTTCGTAGGAACATATTTGCAATTGTTAGCAGTAGTTTGGAGATGTAAATGTTTGGAGGTGGAAAAGACCATGATTGGAATATGGATTCAGCATTGATGCCAATTCGGAAGGCAATTCCCACGTTTTTGGCAAAAGATGTTTACCTTTTGCATAAATTCGCCTAAATTTTACCCGGGATCTGGTAACGTTTTGTATGGGCAGGCTGCATATATACAGCATATAGGATGGATTTCACGTTAACTAATGAATAGGGGGCGAATACTAGGCAAATGGCTATTTTGCGCTTCTATTCTATCGCAATCTGTCTTTGGAGACCTAGCTTATTTCTAACACACATAATTAATGAAATTCTAATGTGTCCCCTGCTTCGGCCTTATTAGCCACCCCAATCCCCTGCCTTTGCAGGCCTTGTTTTAATGATCTTTTTTTGCTGGCGAACATGATCTCTGCAGATTTGGCAATATTAAAGTGCCTGAATCACAATCAGATTTAATGTGATGGCTCGGGTGTGGTGGAATCGAGGATCATTATTCTTTGATCCCCTTGATATCAGGACCTATCAAACTTGCGCTTTCTTGGGCCCGAGGCTAGCTTTTCTTCCCACCCAGAGTTGATTAGACGATGGATCATGGAACAGCTGGTTGGCGAACAGATGACACCGCCTCGTCATTGATTGTGTCATGGTATACCTGTACATGTAATGTACATTTATGCACTAGCAACTGTAAATAATGCTTGTATGAAAGGTTTTTCAACGACGCGACGCCACCAGCTTTATTGTTTTATTGTTGGTAAAAAATATTATTTAGGCCATAATCAACGTTTTTCATTCAAATTTTTCTGCATTTTGGATTTGTGCACAGAATTGAAAACCTTCTAGCATCAATTCGAATAAAGCTAAATCCAGTATTGCGGTTCTTTGCTTGATTCTGGTATTAAGAGCAACGTCTAGCGGTGCTTATTAAAGGTAATTCCGGTGACTAAATTGCACTATTTTGTCCCTGATGAATATTTGCCATGAGGTCTGCTTTTGGCAATTAATTGGGTGTCAACACCTGCGTTTGAACAACTGGTTATATACGCAGCAATTCTGTGAACCAAATATGATGGCCTTAGCATTTAACCTCGCATTTTTCCTTGCAGGGCTTTCTGCGCCACACTTCAATCGGGACACTCCAATGCCGTGCCCAGCCCAGGCCACGTAACCAGTGCCATTGCTGTGATGCCAACACAAGGAACTTCCAAGTGCCTTGAGTAGACGGAGCAGCTTGATGCTTCGCTGCCATCTACCTCCTCCGCAATGTTTCCAGGGAAATTCCGCTTGCACACGTGCAAGATCATCATAGCCACGTCGCTGGTGTGGTTTATGGTGGACATCATGCTGATCATGTACTATTCCGAGTGCCCCGGCGGCTGGTCCTGCCCAGAGCGCAGCAAAAGGGCCGAGGGCAAGAGCCCCGAGACCAGCAAACTCATTGTGTTTAAGAAGCAAACTGAGACCTCGAAGTGGAAGTATGACTACCCTGAGGACAAGCTCTTCGAATGGGTCGATGTGCCCGAGAAGAGGAATCCTGGTGGCTGGGCTGGAGAGGAAGGCAAGGCCGTCACCATCCCCAAGTCCAAGGAGGAGGAGATGAAGGAACTGTTCAAACTCAATCAGTTCAACCTGATGGTCAGCGACATGATTGCACTGAACCGCTCGCTGCCGGACGTACGTCTGGACGGGTATGTATTGGAAGGATGACTATGTTAATGCAAACTTCCAAGAACTATGACTGGCGAAGTTTTCAATTCAATTCAGCTCAGTACCCTACTGTCAGTAATTTAAGGTGAAGACGGATAGCCCGGGGCAGGGGAAAGTTAGATTCTCACAGCAAGAAAGTTTCCTTTATACTACAGTATGTTTTTTAAACACGCAAAAGAATGAAAAATTATCTTACCAGTTATTCAGCAGTACATACTTTAGTATCAGATTGATAGAAATAC